>CAIGQS010000178.1:0-91926 GCA_903798195.1 Danio kyathit
TTGCCTGAGTCAAATAAGCCCACCCCCAAGTCTGTATGACACTGCTATGTAATGTGATTGATACGTGACATTTATAATGGGAGTCAATGTAATGAATGGGAGTCAATGGCAATGTTAAGTCAATGGGGACCACTTTGGGACGTCCTAGCACCCCAGGGGTACAACTTATACCCTCTTTCGGGGTATGTTCCCACTTAGGCTGCAACCCCCTACAGATGTGGTGAATCCCATATTTCTATGAAATTCACACTCGGCGCAGTGATTTGTCAAAATTCGGCTCCATGTTAAGTCAATGGGAGATTTGGGACCCCCTAGCCCCCCAGGGGTACAACATTTACCCCCTTTTGGGGTATGTTCTGACTCAGGCTGCAACCCTTTCGAGATGTGGTAAATCCCATGTCTCTACGAAATTCCCAGTTGGCTCCGCAATGCGGGGAGTTTTGTGAGGGGAGCGGGGTGCTAGAAAATGAATGGGAGTCAATGGGGGCCATGTTAAGTCAATGGGACCACTTTGGGACGTCCTAGCACCCCAGGGGTACAACTTATACCCCCTTGCGGGGTATGTTCTCACTCAGGCTGCAACCCCCTACAGATGTTGTGAATCCCATATTTCTACGAAATTCACACTTGGCGCTATGATGCGTCAAAGTTGGGCGTAATGTTAAGTCAATGGGATTTTGGGGGGGGTTTTTTGGCCCCTGCGGGGCCAAAAAACCCCCCACCCCTTATAAAAGTCATAGCACACCATTCCCGATAAGACCGCACGATTTGACCCCACTTTCAAGGGTCTGGGGCGAAAACTGCGGGGCGAGTTACGCGCCGAAAAAGCGCACGGAAGAAGAATAATAATAATAATAAGTATTGTGAATAACAATAGTGAACTTTGCCTAAAGGCAAACCCCACTAACTAGAATTGTACATTTCCTAAAGAAAATGTGAGTGGGGTTTGCGTGGCAAATCGATGGGGTAAAATGAATCACTGAACTGGGCAAAAGCAATGGAGTGCTAAGAAATGGCTAAATTCATGTGTTTATGCAGTTGCTAGGGTATTCCTAATGGTTGCTAGGCTGTGGCAACGCCGATTTAATGAGTGAAAACAAAAACTATTTTATCAGCCTGCATCAATAGAGGCCAAACCCTGTCTTTCTATGATGTTCCCGTGCTGAAATATGACTTGTTTATGCTGTAAAATGGTTGTTGGGGGCCTTAAAGTGGTTGCTAGGGAGTAGCTACAAATTTGTTATATCACTACTTAATACCGACTTGACAGGCCGAGTAAAATGAGCCCACCCCAAGCCTCTACGACTCTTTAATCTAGATATTGATGTCAGCCATTTTGTGCCCATGTTAAGTCTATGGGGATTTTGGGGGTTACTTTCTTGCCCCTCATGGGGGCAGTGTACCCCCAACCTCTTTGAAAGATCATAGCACACCTCTCCTCAACAGGCCGGACGATTTGACACCTCACTCATCAGTCTAGGGCAAATAATGCGGGGTGAGTTAAGCGCCGAAGTTTTTAAAAAGTGGGTAGTAATAGTAACACTAGAATTGTACATTTCCTAAAGAAAATGTGAGTGGGGTTTGCGTGGCAAATCGATGGGGTAAAATGAATCACTGAACTGGGCAAAAGCAATGGAGTGCTAAGAAATGGCTAAATTCATGTGTTTATGCAGTTGCTAGGGTATTCTAAATGGTTGCTAGGCTGTGGCAACGCCGTTTTAATGAGTAAAAACAAATACAATTTTATCAGCCTGCATCAATAGAGGCCAAACCCTGTCTTTCTATGATACTCCTGTGCTGAAATATGGCTTGTTTATGTTGTTATGTGGTTGTTAAGGGCCTAAAAGTGGTTGCTAGGGACTGTCTACAAATTTGGTATATCACTACTTAATACCGACTTGACAGGCTGAGTAAAACGAGCCCACCCCCAAGCTTCTACGACTCTCTAACCTAGATAATGATGTCAGCCATTTTGTGCCCATGTTAAGTCTATGGGGATTTTTGGATGTCAGCCATTTTGTGCCAATGTCAGCCATTTTGTGCCAATATTAAGTTTATGGTGTTGCTAGGTGGTTGCTATGGTGTTCTGAGTGGTTGCTAGGTGGTTGCTAAGGTGTTGCTAGGTGGTTGCTTGGGTGTTTTGAGTGGTTGCTAGGTGGTTGCTAAGGCGTTGTTAGGCGGCTGCTAGGGTGTCCTGAGTGGTTGCTAGGTGGTTACTAAGGTGTTGCTAGGCGGTTGCTAGGGTGTTCTGAGTGGTTGCTAGGTGGTTGCTAAGGTGTTGCTAGGCGGTTGCTAGGGTGTCCCAAGTGGTTGCTAGGTGGTTGCTAAGGTGTTGCTAGGCGGTTGCTAGGGTGTTCTAAGTGGTTGCTAGGTGGTTGCTAAGGTGTTGCTAGGCGGTTGCTAGGGTGTTCTGAGTGGTTGCTAGGTGGTTGCTAAGGTGTTGCTAGGTGGTTGCTAGGGTGTCCTAAGTGGTTGCTAAGGTGTTGCTAGGCGGTTGCTAGGGTGTCCTGAGTGGTTGCTAGGTGGTTGCTAAGGTGTTGCTAGGCGGTTGCTAGGGTGTCCTAAGTGGTTGCTAAGGCGTTGCTAGGTGGTTGCTAGGGTGTCCTGAGTGGTTGCTAGGCGGTTGCTAAGGTGTTGCTAGGCGGTTGCTAGGGTGTCCTAAGTGGTTGCTAGGTGGTTGCTAAGGTGTTGCTAGGGTGTCCTAAGTGGTTGCTAGGTGGTGGCTAAGGTGTTGCTAGGTGGTTGCTAGGGCAATTTGAGTGGTTGCTAAGGCGTTGCTAGGGTGTTGCTAGGGTGTCCTGAGTGGTCGCTAGGCACTTACTGAGGCATTACTAGGCCGTTGCTGGGCGGTTGCTAGGTGGTTGCTAGGCGGTTGCTAAGGTAATTTGGGTGGTTGCTAAGCAGTTGCTAGGGTACCCTAGGTTGTTACTAGGCAAGCCTCACATACATGCTTGGTCATTTGTTTATACTTATCAAGCATTTCTAGCAAGTTACAGCACTTGGCTAGTCAATATTAGCATGTAGCTAGTCACTGCTAGCATGTGTAGCATATAGGAAGTTCCGTTTGCTAGCATGAGCCAAACGAGCCAACCCCCATGTCTCTACGATGTTCTGATGCTCAGATATAGCTGTTGATAAATGGTTGCTAGGGTACTCTGTTTTGTTGCCATGGGCGTGGTTACAGAGTGAAGTTGGGTGTGGTTGGTTGCCTAAGTCAAATGAGCCAACCCCCAAGTCAATAGGGCACTGCTATGCAAAGATATGCATCAAAGCCTATTATAATGGAAGTCTATGGAATCAGTTTGGGGGCGTGGCTTGTGAGCTTCATTATCATATTGAGATGCTCATTGGTTGTCTGAGTCAAATGAGCCAACCCCCAAGTCAATAGGACACTGTTATGCAAAGATATGCATCAAAGCCTATTATAATGGCAGTCTATGGGACCTGTTTGGGGGCGTGGCTTGTGAGCTTCATTATCATATTGAGATGCTCATTGGTTGTCTGAGTCAAATGAGCCAACCCCCAAGTCAATAGGACACTGCTATGCAAAGATATGCATGTAGGCCAGTTATAATGGCAGTCTATGGGATCAGTTTGGGGGCGTGGCTTGTGAGCTTCATTATCATATTGAGATGCTGATTGGTTGCCTGAGTCAAATGAGCCCACCCCCATGTCTCTATGACACTCCTATGTAATGTTATTTATGTGGGACATTTATAATGGAAGTCAATTAGATCAGCAATGGGACGTCCCACCCCATGTTAAGTCAATGAGGCAGTTATTAAGGGTCTTTAAATGGTTTGGGGGGGCGTGGCTTGAGAGCTTCATTATCATATTGAGATGCTGGTTGGTTGCCTGAGTCAAATAAGCCCACCCCCATGTCTGTATGACACTGCTATGTAATGTGATTGACATGTGACATTTATAATGGGAGTCAATGTAATGAATGGGAGTCAATGGCAATGTTAAGTCAATGGGACAACTTTGGGACGTCCTAGCACCCCAGGGGTACAACTTATACCCCCTTTCGGGGTATGTTCCCACTTAGGCTGCAACCCCCTACAGATGTTGTGAATCCCATATTTCTATGAAATTCACACTTGGCGCAGTGATTTGTCAAAATTCGGCTCCATGTTAAGTCAATGGGAGATTTGGGACCCCCTAGCCCCCCAGGGGTACAACTTATACCCCCTTTCGGGGTATGTTCTGACTCAGGCTGCAACCCTTTCGAGATGTGGTAAATCCCATGTCTCTACGAAATTCACTGTTGGTTTCGCAATGCGGGGTATATGTAGGGGGCAGCGGTGGTCTAGAAAATGAATGGGAGTCAATGGCTCAATGTTAAGTCAATACGAAACTTTGGGACGTCCTAGAGCCCCAGGGGTGCAACATTTACCCCCTTTTGGGGTATGGTCTTACTCAGGCTGGTAATGTCTCCAGCTGTTGTGAATCCCAAATTTCTACGAAATTCACACTTTGCGCTATGCTGCGTCAAAGTTGGGCTCAATGTTAAGTCAATAGGATTTTTGGGGGGGTTTTTTGGCCCCTGCGGGGCCAAAAAACCCCCCACCCCTTATAAAAGTCATAGCACACCATTCCCGATAAAGCCGCACGATTTGACCCCACTTTCAAGGGTCTGGGACGAAAGCTGCGGGGCGAGTTACGCGCCGAAAAAAAAGTGGAAGAAGAATAATTATAAATAATAATAAGAACTAGAATTGTACATTTCCTAAAGAAAATGTGAATGGGGTTTGCGTGGCAAATCGATGGGGTACAATGCATTTTAATCGGTTGCTAGGGTGTTCTGAGTGGTTACTAAGCAGTTTAGGGCGGTGATAGGGTGTTCTGAGTGGTTGCTAGGTGGTTGCTAAGGCGTTGCTAGGTGGTTGCTAGGGTGTCCTAAGTGGTTGCTAGGTGGTTGTTAAGGTGTTGCTAAGTGGTTGCTAGGGTGTTCTGAGTGGTTGCTAAGGCGTTGCTAGGCGGTTGCTAGGGTGTCCTAAGTGGTTGCTAAGTGGTTGCTAAGGCGTTGCTAGGCGGTTGCTAGGGTGTCCTAAGTGGTTGCTAAGGTGTTGCTAGGTGGTTGCTAAGGAGTCTTGAGAGGTTTCTAGGTGGTTGCTAAGGTGTTGCTAGGCGGTTGCTAGGGTGTTCTGAGTGGTTGCTAGGTGGTTGCTAAGGTGTTGCTGGGCGGTTGCTAGGGTGTCCTAAGTGGTTGCTAGGTGGTTGCTAAGGTGTTGCTAGGTGGTTGCTAGGGTGTCCCGAGTGGTTGCTAGGCGGTTGCTAAGGTGTTGCTAGGGGGTTGCTAGGGTGTCCTAAGTGGTTGCTAGGTGGTTGCTAAGGTGTTGCTAGGCGGTAGCTAAGGTGTCCTAAGTGGTTGCTAGGTGGTTGCTAAGGTGTTGCTAGGTGGTTGCTAGGGTATTCTGAGTGGTTGCTAAGGCGTTGCTAGGCTGTTGCTAGGGTGTCCTGAGTGGTCGCTAGGCACTTACTGAGGCATTACTAGGCCGTTGCTAGGCGGTTGCTAGGTGGTTGCTAGGCGGTTGCTAGGGTAATTTGGGTGGTTGCTAGGCAGTTGCTAGGGTACCCTAGGTTGTTACTAGGCAAGCCTCACATACATGCTTGGTCATTTGTTTATACCTAGTAAGCATTTCTAGCAAGTTACAGCACTTGGCTAGTCAATATTAGCATGTAGCTAGTCACTGCTAGCATGTGTAGCATATAGGAAGTTCCGTTTGCTAGCATGAGCCAAACGAGCCAATCCCCATGTCTCTACGATGTTCTGATGCTGAGATATAGCTGTTGATAAATGGTTGCTAGGGTACTCTGTTTTGTTGCCATGGGCGTGGTTACAGGGTGAAGTTGGGCATGGTTGGTTGCCTAAGTCAAATGAGCCAACCCCCAAGTCTATAGGACACTGCTATGCAAAGATATGCATCAAAGCCTATTATAATGGAAGTCTATGGAATCAGTTTGGGGGCGTGGCTTGTGAGCGTCATTATCATATTGAGATGCTCAATTGGTTGCCCGAGTCAAATGAGCCAACCCCCAAGTCAATAGGACACTGCTATGCAAAGATATGCATGAAGGCCAGTTATAATGGCAGTCTATGGGATCAGTTTGGGGGCGTGGCCTGAAAGCTTCATTATCATATTGAGATGCTCATTGGTTGCCTGAGTCAAATGAGCCAACCCCCAAGTCAATAGGACACTGCTATGTAAAGATATGCATGTAGGCCAGTTATAATGGCAGTCTATGGGATCAGTTTGGGGGCGTGGCTTGTGAGCGTCATAATCATATTGAGATGCTCATTGGTTGCCCGAGTCCAATGAGCCAACCCCCAAGTCAATAGGACACTGCTATGCAAAGATATGCATGTAAACCAGTTATAATGGCAGTCTATGGGATCAGTTTGGGGGCGTGGCTTGTGAGTGTCATTATCATATTGAGATGCTGATTGGTTGTCTGAGTCAAATGAGCCAACCCCCAACTCAATAGGACACTGCTATGTAAAGATATGCATGTAGGCCAGTTATAATGGCAGTCTATGGGATCAGTTTGGGGGCGTGGCTTGTGAGCGTCATTATCATATTGAGATGCTCATTGGTTGCCCGAGTCAAATGAGCCAACCCCCAAGTCAATAGGACACTGCTATGCAAAGATATGCATGAAGGCCAGTTATAATGGCAGTCTATGGGATCAGTTTGGGGGCGTGGCTTGTGAGCTTCATTATCATATTGAGATGCTGATTGGTTGCCTGAGTCAAATGAGCCCACCCCCATGTCTCTATGACACTCCTATGTAATGTTATTGATGTGGGACATTTATAATGGAAGTCAATGAGATCAGCAATGGGACGTCCCAGCCCATTTTAAGTCAATGAGGCAGTTATTAAGGGTCCTTAATAGGTTTGGGGGGCGTGGCTTGAGAGCTTCATTATCATATTGAGATGCTGGTTGGTTGCCTGAGTCAAATAAGCCCACCCCCAAGTCTGTATGACACTGCTATGTAATGTGATTGACATGTGACATTTATAATGGGAGTCAATGTAATGAATGGGAGTCAATGGGCCATGTTAAGTCAATGGGACCACTTTGGGACGTCCTAGCACCCCAGGGGTACAACTTATAGCCCCTTTCGGGGTATGTTCCCACTTAGGCTGCAACCCTCTACAGATGTTGTGAATCCCATATGTCTATGAAATTCACATTCGGCGCAGTTGTTCGTCAAAATTCAGCTCCATGTTAAGTCAATGGGAGATTTGGACGATTTGGGACCCCCTAGCCCCCCAGGGGTACAACATTTTCACCCTTTCGGGGTATGTACTTGTCCGGGCTGTAACCCTTTCGAGATGTGGTGAATCCCATATTTCTACGAAATTCACAAATGTCAATGTAACGCGTTGTCTTTTGTACTTAGTGCTACCCCGCCGGTGGTCTAGAAAATGAATGGGAGTCAATGGGGCCAATGTAAGTCAATGGGACCACTTTGGGACGTCCTAGCACCCCAGGGGTACAACTTATACCCCCGTGCGGGGTATGTTCTCACTCAGGCTGCAACCCCCTACAGATGTTGTGAATCCCATATTTCTACGAAATTCACACTCAGTGCTGTGATTCGTCAAAGTTCGGCTCAATGTTAAGTCAATGGGATTTTTGGGGTCGTTTTTTGACCCCTGCGGGGCCAAAAAACTCCCCACCCCTTATAAAAGTCATAGCACACCATTCCCGATAAGACCGGACGATTTGACGCCACTTTCAAGGGTCTGGGATGAAAACTGAGGGAGGAGTAGCGTGCCGAAGTTTTGTCCGGAAGTAAGAATAATAATAATAATTATAAAGAATAATAAACCACCCATTGTGAATAGTAAGAATGGACTTTGCCTATGGCAAACCCCATTAACTAGAATTGTACATTTCCTAAAGAAAATGTGAATGGGGTTTGCGTGGCAAATCGATGGGGTACAATGCATTTTAATCGGTTGCTAGGGTGTTCTGAGTGGTTACTAAGCAGTTTAGGGCGGTGATAGGGTGTTCTGAGTGGTTGCTAGGTGGTTGCTAAGGCGTTGCTAGGTGGTTGCTAGGGTGTCCTAAGTGGTTGCTAGGTGGTTGTTAAGGTGTTGCTAAGTGGTTGCTAGGGTGTTCTGAGTGGTTGCTAAGGCGTTGCTAGGCGGTTGCTAGGGTGTCCTAAGTGGTTGCTAAGTGGTTGCTAAGGCGTTGCTAGGCGGTTGCTAGGGTGTCCTAAGTGGTTGCTAAGGTGTTGCTAGGTGGTTGCTAAGGAGTCTTGAGAGGTTTCTAGGTGGTTGCTAAGGTGTTGCTAGGCGGTTGCTAGGGTGTTCTGAGTGGTTGCTAGGTGGTTGCTAAGGTGTTGCTGGGCGGTTGCTAGGGTGTCCTAAGTGGTTGCTAGGTGGTTGCTAAGGTGTTGCTAGGTGGTTGCTAGGGTGTCCCGAGTGGTTGCTAGGCGGTTGCTAAGGTGTTGCTAGGGGGTTGCTAGGGTGTCCTAAGTGGTTGCTAGGTGGTTGCTAAGGTGTTGCTAGGCGGTAGCTAAGGTGTCCTAAGTGGTTGCTAGGTGGTTGCTAAGGTGTTGCTAGGTGGTTGCTAGGGTATTCTGAGTGGTTGCTAAGGCGTTGCTAGGCTGTTGCTAGGGTGTCCTGAGTGGTCGCTAGGCACTTACTGAGGCATTACTAGGCCGTTGCTAGGCGGTTGCTAGGTGGTTGCTAGGCGGTTGCTAGGGTAATTTGGGTGGTTGCTAGGCAGTTGCTAGGGTACCCTAGGTTGTTACTAGGCAAGCCTCACATACATGCTTGGTCATTTGTTTATACCTAGTAAGCATTTCTAGCAAGTTACAGCACTTGGCTAGTCAATATTAGCATGTAGCTAGTCACTGCTAGCATGTGTAGCATATAGGAAGTTCCGTTTGCTAGCATGAGCCAAACGAGCCAATCCCCATGTCTCTACGATGTTCTGATGCTGAGATATAGCTGTTGATAAATGGTTGCTAGGGTACTCTGTTTTGTTGCCATGGGCGTGGTTACAGAGTGAAGTTGGGCTGTGGTTGGTTGCCTAAGTCAAATGAGCCAACCCCCAAGTCTATAGGACACTGCTATGCAAAGATATGCATCAAAGCCTATTATAATGGAAGTCTATGGAATCAGTTTGGGGGCGTGGCTTGTGAGCGTCATTATCATATTGAGATGCTCAATGGTTGCCCGAGTCAAATGAGCCAACCCCCAAGTCAATAGGACACTGCTATGCAAAGATATGCATGAAGGCCAGTTATAATGGCAGTCTATGGGATCAGTTTGGGGGCGTGGCCTTGAAAGCTTCATTATCATATTGAGATGCTCATTGGTTGCCTGAGTCAAATGAGCCAACCCCCAAGTCAATAGGACACTGCTATGTAAAGATATGCATGTAGGCCAGTTATAATGGCAGTCTATGGGATCAGTTTGGGGGCGTGGCTTGTGAGCGTCATAATCATATTGAGATGCTCATTGGTTGCCCGAGTCCAATGAGCCAACCCCCAAGTCAATAGGACACTGCTATGCAAAGATATGCATGTAAACCAGTTATAATGGCAGTCTATGGGATCAGTTTGGGGGCGTGGCTTGTGAGTGTCATTATCATATTGAGATGCTGATTGGTTGTCTGAGTCAAATGAGCCAACCCCCAACTCAATAGGACACTGCTATGTAAAGATATGCATGTAGGCCAGTTATAATGGCAGTCTATGGGATCAGTTTGGGGGCGTGGCTTGTGAGCGTCATTATCATATTGAGATGCTCATTGGTTGCCCGAGTCAAATGAGCCAACCCCCAAGTCAATAGGACACTGCTATGCAAAGATATGCATGAAGGCCAGTTATAATGGCAGTCTATGGGATCAGTTTGGGGGCGTGGCTTGTGAGCTTCATTATCATATTGAGATGCTGATTGGTTGCCTGAGTCAAATGAGCCCACCCCCATGTCTCTATGACACTCCTATGTAATGTTATTGATGTGGGACATTTATAATGGAAGTCAATGAGATCAGCAATGGGACGTCCCAGCCCATTTTAAGTCAATGAGGCAGTTATTAAGGGTCCTTAATAGGTTTGGGGGGCGTGGCTTGAGAGCTTCATTATCATATTGAGATGCTGGTTGGTTGCCTGAGTCAAATAAGCCCACCCCCAAGTCTGTATGACACTGCTATGTAATGTGATTGACATGTGACATTTATAATGGGAGTCAATGTAATGAATGGGAGTCAATGGGCCATGTTAAGTCAATGGGACCACTTTGGGACGTCCTAGCACCCCAGGGGTACAACTTATAGCCCCTTTCGGGGTATGTTCCCACTTAGGCTGCAACCCCCTACAGATGTTGTGAATCCCATATGTCTATGAAATTCACATTCGGCGCAGTGATTCGTCAAAATTCAGCTCCATGTTAAGTCAATGGGAGATTTGGACGATTTGGGACCCCCTAGCCCCCCAGGGGTACAACATTTACACCCTTTCGGGGTATGTACTTGTCCGGGCTGTAACCCTTTCGAGATGTGGTGAATCCCATATTTCTACGAAATTCACAAATGTCAATGTAACGCGTTGTCTTTTGTACTTAGTGCTACCCCGCCGGTGGTCTAGAAAATGAATGGGAGTCAATGGGGCCAATGTAAGTCAATGGGACCACTTTGGGACGTCCTAGCACCCCAGGGGTACAACTTATACCCCCGTGCGGGGTATGTTCTCACTCAGGCTGCAACCCCCTACAGATGTTGTGAATCCCATATTTCTACGAAATTCACACTCAGTGCTGTGATTCGTCAAAGTTCGGCTCAATGTTAAGTCAATGGGATTTTTGGGGTCGTTTTTTGACCCCTGCGGGGCCAAAAAACTCCCCACCCCTTATAAAAGTCATAGCACACCATTCCCGATAAGACCGGACGATTTGACGCCACTTTCAAGGGTCTGGGATGAAAACTGAGGGAGGAGTAGCGTGCCGAAGTTTTGTCCGGAAGTAAGAATAATAATAATAATTATAAAGAATAATAAACCACCCATTGTGAATAGTAAGAATGGACTTTGCCTATGGCAAACCCCATTAATAATAAGTATGGAGAATAACAATAGTGGAATTTGCCTTAAGGCAAACCCCACTAATAATAATAATAATAATAATAATAATAATAATAATAATAATAATAATAATAATACATACTTTGGAACCTACTTACTATTTAAATAAAAGGAACAAGAATGGAATGGAAGTATTACATCCAAAAGTACATATTCACCTTTAGGCTATATAGTTGAAAAAGCCTTTGGCAACATCAACATAAAATAATATATATATGAACAGAAAATACTGCTGCCCATTTTTCAGCAAGGTAATAAGACATCTATTGAAATATTTTCTTAAAAATCTTTATAAAATATTCACATAATGTTATAGAAAGCTATAGAGGAGAAAATAAGCATGTGTGTGTGTGTGTGTGTGTGTGTGTGTGTGTGTGTGTGTGTGTGTGTGATTAAACATAACTAGTCTGAGTGATAGTCATTACATAACAGTTTTTCTCTCTTGAAGTGTCCAGTGCTGACAGGAAATCAAACTGAGAGTTTTAGAAGAAAACAATTTAATCTTCCTTTAAAAAAGCAATTAATGATGGTTTCATCAAACGCCTAAAGGTCAACTATTGATTGAATCCCGCTGTTATCATTTAGCAGTGATAAAAAAAAAAATATCCCACCAGACAGCTTTCAGTATCTGTGCAGGTCTGGGATCCTGTATGGTTTCATATGACCTTCATATATATATATCCTTTCGAGGTAAAAAATAGTGGAACGTAAACCATTGTGTGGTTGTGCAGAGTTCATGGCTTTGATTTGATCTTCCAAAGGAAAAAATATCATCAAGAATTTGCTGCATGTATGAACATGCTACTTTATTTTCCTTTTAGTAATAATCCCATCCTCTTTTTTTTACCAGTCAAATGTATTTTTATTATTTGAGTCTACGGTAACTGAAAGAAAGAATTACTATTAAGATGTCTAAAATGCATAAAGGATTATGTGATTATTTCCATCATCTGTTTGAGTAGGGCTGAAGGATATCCTATTTCTAATATAGCTTAAAAGAAGATTTGGGATCACAGAGAGAAGACTGTAGTCTCAATTATTCATGATATCCTAATATCAGTCTAAGAATGTGCTTAGTAAAAACTCGAATACAGTCAGTTTTGGACTTTCTGTAAATAGACATTTGCTAATTTGTGCCTTCCAGAATCATAAAATACCTCCGAAAACTCATATTTAAATGTGCACTATTTGCATAGATTGTAATAAATAATTCTTTTTTTAAATGACTAATTTGCTTTTAGCTGACAATAAGAGTCTTTTTATGGTCTTATTTTACTCACAAATGTCGAGAGTGCATTATGGAAATAATGCCATATACTTTTAGCTGTTTATTGCGTTGAACATTATGCAAATCTATTATTTATGTATTATATATATATATATATATATATATATATATATATATATATATATATATATATATATATATATATATATATATATATATATATATATATATATATATATTTTTTTTTTTTTTTTTTTTTTTTTTCTCCATCAATCAGCAAATAAAATGTATATTATATATACAGTTTTTCTCAGTGGCTTTGGTGCATTTCTCACAACACTATTTACATTTGCACAACAGTTAATGCATTACTCAAAACAACTAGTCATTTGTGCACATCATAGTAGCAGTTTCTCATTCCTTCCAACTAATTGCAAATGCTTTTGGACATGCATCAATTGCTTTCATACAACTCTCTGCTGTTTATAACATTATCATTTGCTTATGTCATGTCAGTCAAAATTAACTAAACTTGTGGATGCTGAATAGTCATTCCATATAAAACTAATAGTCCTCATTTCATTACTTGAGTCATTACATACAAAAATGTTGAACTAGTTGTCAAAATCTGTCAAGCTAATTTTATTTAAAAAAAATTAACAATTAACGGAGAGAAGATTTTTTTTCAACACATTTCTAAACAATAGTTTTAATAACTCATTTCTAATAACTGATTTATTTTATCTTTGCCATGATGACAGTAAATAATATTTTACTAAATATTTTTCAAGACACTTCTATACAGCTTAAAGTGACATTTAAAGGCTTAACTAGGTTAATGAGGTTAACTAGGCAGGTTAGGGTAATTAGGCAACTTATTGTATAATGGTGGTTTGTTCTGTAGATTATCGGAAAAAAATATAGCTTAAAGAGGCTAATAATTTTGACCTTAAAATGGGTTTTAAAAAATTAAAAACTGCTTTTAATCAAGCCGAAATAAAACAAATAAGACTTTCTCCACAAGAAAAAATATTATCAGACATACTGTAAAAATTTTCTTGCTCTGTTAAACATAATTTGGGAATATTTAAAAAAGAAAAAAAAATTCAAGGGGGGTTAATAATTCTGACTTCAACTGTATACATATATATATATATATATATATATATATATATATATATATATATATATATATATATATATATATATATATATATATATATATATATATATATATATATATTCTCCATCAATCAGCAAACAAATAAATAAACAATCATACGCACTAGCCACTATCTGTACTCACAAAAAGCACCAAATTATATATTTTTAAGCAAAATACTTTATAAAATATTTAGATTTTATTTTTACAAGTTGAAGTTAGAGTTCACTTTTAATGAATATTTATATTTACTGTTTTTCTCAGTCGCTTTGGTGCCTTTCTCACAACACTATTTACATTTGCACAACAGTTATTGCATTTCTCAAAACAATTGGTACAAACTGCAAAACCTAGTTGATAACCTGCAAAAGCGCGTCACTTGCTCAAAATGAATAGCTCATTCCTCAAAAGCAAGTATTGATGTCAATGAAAGTGTCAGTGTCCTCAAGATGAAAAGTCCTGACGCCATTGTTTATGAACAAGATAGTCAAATGGCTTTGTCATGTTTTCATTATGATGGTTTACTCTGTAATGTTACTCCAATGCAAAAAAAGTCAGATTTTGGTGATGCTTCCTGAAAATGCTCAAGACAGCACTATATACTATTAGCACAGCCATTTGAAAACTACAGTAAAGGTAGACATCACTGCATTTAGTAGGGTATCTGAGTACAAGACACTGAATATGTATGTTTCACATTTTTACTGCATTTGCTCTTTGCAATTCTAATTTATTCACAGCATTGTGCAAAAGAATAAATACACTCTTATTTACAACAAACATAAACTTCCTTTGGGTAGAGCTGTGCACAACTGGAAACAATATTGCAGTACATATTGGAACTGAACATACAACATACTGTTCTGTAAATCAGTCATGAAATTGTTCAATTTAGAAAACATTTTCATGAAAAAAAAAAGATTTTAGTTTTTTTATTAAATTTGCTTGACAGATTTTGACAACTAGTTCAAATTTTTTTTGTATGTAACGACTCCAGTAATGAAAGGAGGACTATTAGTTTTATATGGAATGACTATTCAGCATTCACAAGTTTAGTTAATTTTAATTGACATGAAATGATAATGTTATAAAACAGCTAAGAGTTGTAGAAACTGCTACTATGATGTGCACAAATTACTAATTGTTTAGAGAAATGCATTAACTGTTGTGCAAATGTAAATAATGTAATGTTGTGTGAAATGCACCAAAGCGATTGAGAAAAACTGTAAATGTGCACTATTAACTTCTTAAACCCAAGTGCTATTTTGGGGTTTCTGCCTGGATTTTGCCTACCCAAATTTAAAAGCTTCCCAAATCCACATGCAGAGGTGTAAATGCAGACATTTGGTATCATTTTAACTATTAAAAGTGTTTAAAATAACTGTATATGTTGTCTGTGTTATAATAAACACCTAAAAATAGGCTCTTTTTGTATTTTTTTTATAAACTCAAATTTGAAAGTGTACCTTTTAGGTTCTGTGTGGTCTAGGTTGCTGTAATTAATTTTGGTGGTTCCTGCACATGTCTGTAATTGTAGGGGAAAAGAAAAACGTCTCTACCATAATCTATGCAAAAGTTATTCCAACAAAGATTGTAATAAATACAGATTTTTAAAAATGGCTAATTTGCTGACGATAAGAGTACATTAATGATGTTATGCATTGAGTGCATTATGTAAATAATGCCATATACTTTTAGCTGTTTAATGCATTGAACATTATGCAAATCTATTATTTATGTATTATTATGTATATATTTTCTCCAACAATCAGCAAATCATATGTATATATTAAATATAGTAAATGTCACTTGTAAGTATTTCCTCGTAGGACTGCACATTATTTTTTATGATGCATACTGTTTGTGTTGCTAAACTGAAGAAAGTTTTATGAACACTATGTAACTCCAAATACAAATAAATAAATAAATAAACAAATAAATAAATAAATAAATAAATAAATAAATAAATAAACAAACAATCATACACACTAGCCACTATACTCACAAAATGCACCAAATTACAATTTTTAAGCTAAATACTTTATGAAATATTTAGATTTTATTTATGCAAGTTAAAGTTAGAGTTCACTTTGAATGAACCATCAATTGAATCATAAAATACCTCAGAAAACTCATTCATATTTGAATGTGCACTATTTGCATAGATTGTAATAAATACAGATTTTTAAAAATGACTAATTTGCTTTTAGCTGACAATAAGAGTACATTTATGGTGTTATCCCAGCAGGCAGACAACATCATAAGACATTAATATTAGGTTAGATTTAGATCATGACGTCAAGAGACCAAAATTCAATGTCTAGCCAGCGTCTAAGGACAACGTTATTTTGACGTCCAATAATGACGGCAAATTACATTGATATTTGGTTGATTTTAGGTTGTGTTGACAAGTGACCAAAATCCAACGTCTGATAGATGCCAGTTGTAACAGGATGTGACACTGACAACAGGGGTGGGAATCCAAATGCAGGTTTATTAGCGAGGTCAGGTAAGCAATGGTCAACACAGGGGCAAACAGATGTATACGGTTAATCCAGAGTCGTAGTCAAAATAACAGGCAGAAGGTCACAAGGCAGGCAGCAGACAACTTAAAACAAACAAACAAGGCGAGGGTCAAAAACACGGCAAAGCAAGACAAAGGTAATGCATTGTAATGTCACTAAACAGATAACAAGACTCAGCAACAACTGTGTGCTATAGTGTGCTGTATTTATAGTGCAGTAATCAGTCCAACAGCAGCTTCAGCTGTTAGTGTCTAATCAATGGTGACTTGGAGCAGGTGAGTGTGTGTTGCATGACTGGATCTGTAGTCCATAACATGGCAGATTTGTAGTCCATGTGGATGTGAATGTTTTCCAGCAATCTATGGTGGTTAGATCGCTGGTGATCGTGACATTAGTAGTGACGTCCACACAACGTCAAGGTGTAACATGATTAGACATTGATATTTGGTTGATTTTAGGTTGGACATTGACGTCGGTCTGACGTTGGGTTCTGACGTCAACACGATTTTCATTTCCAAACAAAATTCAACGTCCCCACGATGTTGGGGTACAATGTCAATATGACGTCCTGTGCCTGCAGGGATTTTACTAACAATTGTCGAGAGTGCATTATTAGATTCAACTTTCAACTTTATTGTCATTACACATGTACAAGTACAAGGCAACGAAATGCAGTTTAGGTCTAACCAGGAGTGTAATAGCAGCAAGTGCAGGATATAGGTATAAGTTATAAAGTGCAGTTATAGAAAAACTATAGTGATATTTACAAATGGATGTACTATGAACGTTATAAACAGGTTGTATTAGCTATGAACAGAGATTTACAATAAATAATTATATTTACAGATTGCTTTTAATAATCAGAAGTGTGCAGATAGATTAAAAAAATTACAAATGTATATGTACAGTGGGTGTGTATATAATTACGAATATACGTGTGCTGTAGGTATGTACAGTACAAATAAATGAATCAGTGCAATGTAGTGCAATGAATATGTGCATTTTTTAAATTTTTAAATGTGCAAATGTTAAATAGTGCAGTGATTATGAGGAGTATAAGTTATGAGGAGGGTGGGGGGTGTATTAGGGGGGCAAAAGAATCAGTGGGGGGCAGAGTTCAAAAGGGAGACAGCTCTGGAAAAAAAGCTGTTCCTTAGTCTGCTGGTTTTTGTCCGGGGTAGCCTGAAGCGCCTGCCGAAAGGCAGGAGAGAAAACAGTCTGTGAGCAGGGTGAGAGGAGTCCTTAAGAATACTGTGTGCTCGGCGCAGACAGTGTTTCTTCTGGACGCTTAGCAACAGAGGAGCTTCCATACCAGACTGTGACGCAGTTGGTCAGGATGCTTTCTATTGTGCAGCGGTAGAAGTTCACCAAGACAGCTAATGACAGCTGGTTCTTCCTAAGTTGCCTTATAAAAAATAGGTGCTGGTGAGCCTTCTTGACCAGGCTGGAGGTGTTGGTGGTCCAGGAAAGGTCCTTTGAGATGTGGGTTTCCAGGAACTTGAAGGATGAGACAGGCTCAACGGCCATCCCATTGATGTGGATGGGATCATGTGAACCTGTTCGTCCCTTTCTGAAGTCCACAATGAGCTCCTTGGTCTTGTTGGGGTTAAGGAGCAGATTATTGTCGGTGCACCAAGTGGCCAGATGCTGTATCTCCTCCCTGTAGGCAGTCTCATCATTGTTGCTGATTAGACCAATCACTGTGGTGTCATCTGCAAATTTGATGATGGTGTTGGATCTGTTAACAGGCCTACAGTCGATGGTAAAAAGGGAGTAGAGGAAGGGGCTCAGCACACAGCCCTGTGGTACACCAGTGTTGAGTGTGACTGTGGTGGAGCATATGTGGCCTGATCTAACATCTTGTGGTCTGTTAGTCAGAAAGTCCATAACCCAGTTGCAGAGAGACATGTCGATATCCAGGTCTCTAAGTTTGATCATTAACTTAGAGGGTATGACAGTGTTGAATGCTGAGCTGAAGTCAACAAACAACATTCGTGCATAAGTGTTTTTATAGTCAAGGTGTGTGAGTACAGGGTGCAGTGCTATGGAGACTGCATCTTCTGTACTCCTGTTGCCACGGTAGGCAAACTGATGTGGGTCCAGTGTGGATGGCAGAGAGTCTTTCAGATGTGCCAGGACCAACTGCTGGAAGCACTTCATGATGATGGGTGTGAGTGCTACAGGGCGGTAGTCATTCAGGCATGTTGGGCTGGAGTGTTTCGGCACTGGCACAATAGAGGTGGTTTTAAAGCATGTTGGCACAGCTGCTAGGTTAAGGGACAGGTTGAAAATGTCTGTGAATACCCCAGCGAGCTGTTCTGCACATGCTTTGAGGACGCGCCCAGGAATACCGTCTGGTCCAGCAGCCTTAGGCACATTGATCTGACTCAGTGCGGTGTGGACTTCTGAGGAGGTGAGTGTGATGGGTGAGTGGTCGGTTGAGGAAGTGATCCTGGTGTAGGGTTCTTTATTGTCTCTTTCAAAGCAGGCATAAAAGTCATTAAGCTCGTTCAGGAAGGAGACGTTTGTGGCTGTGGGTGTGGAATGGCTCTAGCTTTAGCTTGTAACAGTGCTTGGCCTTTTTGATGCCCCTCTTCAGATTAGCTCTGGAAGTGCTGTAGGCCTGTGCATAACCTGATCTGAAGGCAGAGTTGCTTGCCTTCAGTAGAAGGCGCACCTACTTGTTCATCCATGGCGTTTGATTTGGGTATGTGGTGATCTGCTTCTGGGTTGTAACACTGTCTATGGTGGTGTTGATGTATTCCAGAACAGAGGAAGTGTAACTGTCAATGTCTGTGTGAGAGCCACAGGTGGCCTGGGAAGCAAACGTTCTCCAGTCTGTGTGTTGAAACCTGTCCTGGAGTGTGGAGTCTACCCCCGCTGGCCACACTTTGATGGTCCTTACTGATAGCTTCACATGGTTGATGAGGGGTGAGTACTTGGGGGTGAGGAACAAAAAAAGGTGATCTGATTTACCCAAGTGGGGAAGGAGGGTCACAGCGTAGACTTCAGGCATGTTTGCGTATACATGGTCCAAAGTTTCCACGTGTGTGACAGAAAATGTTTTGATGGAATTTGGGAAGCACTGTCTTTAAGTTTGAGTGATTAAAATCCCCCACAACATTAAAAGCAGCCTGTTTGCTGATGGCTGCATGAAGTTCATTCATAGCAAGCTTGGCATCAGCATTGGGAGGAATATAAGTGGCAGTTATAATGGTTGAGGTGAACTCCAGTGGCAGATTGAACGGTCTACATTTAACCATTAGAAATTCCAGGTTAACAGAGCAATGTCTCCCAACGATGACAGAGTTTGTTCACCAAGCTTTGTTAATATAAATGCATAATACTTGCTTAATAATGCTTACCGGAGTCATCCGCCGTTCTGTCTGCTCGGAATGTGTGATGATCAGTTAAAGATACAGCGTTGTCTGGTATCCTGCTGTTTAGCCATGTTTCTGTGAAAATCATGACATTACAGTTGCACAATCTTTTGCTGTGGTTGATGCGCAGTCGAATCTCATCCATTTTTTTCGCCAGTGACCGTACATTAGTGAAAAAGATGCTGGGTAAAGAGAGCCGATGCGGTGTTAGCTTTTGCTTAGCTCTTAGCCCGCAACACTTTCCCCGTCTTTGTTTACGATCTCGACGCTGCCTTCGAGCACTTCCGCCCAGCCGGGCAGGGCGCTCAGCCTCGGGTGTTTTGGCGATCTCAGGGATGAGTCGAAGATTGCTGATAAAACTGTCCGGAATGCACAAACCAATATCCAAGATCTTCTTTCAGATGTACGATGTAAAAGCACTACTGTTCTGCACGAACAGACCCGAAATGAGCAGGAATAATACTGCAAAACTGCAGAAACTGGAGAGACGCGAGCCTCGTGATGTGTACGCCCCGCCATCTTGTCTGACATCAAGGCAAGTTCATTATGTAAATAATGCTATATACTTTTAGCTGTTTAATACATTGAACATTATGCAAATATATTATTTATGTATTATTATGTATATATTTTCTCCAACAATCAGCAAATAAAATGTATATATTAAATACAGTAAATATCAATTGTAAGTATTTCCTCTTTGGACTGCACATTATTTTTTACTGTTGTGGTGAACTGAAGAAAGATGTATTAACACTATGTAACTCTAAATAAAAAAATAAGAAAATAAATAAGTAAATAAATAAATAAGTAAATAAACAATCATACACACTATCCAATATCTGTTCTCACAAAAAGCATCACATTTTTTAAGCAAAATAATTTATAAAATATTTAGATTTATTTTTGCAAGTTGAACTTAGAGTTCATTTTTAAGGAACAATACATTTTATAATTTATTTTCTATTTTTTATTTGTTTTTTCCACATTATAGTTTGATAAAATGTTTTTTTAGAATATGCTTTTTTATATACAGTAAATTCCAAACGCTGTGTTTAAACTTCAACTAGAGAAGA
This sequence comes from Danio kyathit, assembly GCA_903798195.1. Classification (NCBI taxonomy): domain Eukaryota; kingdom Metazoa; phylum Chordata; class Actinopteri; order Cypriniformes; family Danionidae; genus Danio; species Danio kyathit. The sequence continues at coordinate 20,478 of CAIGQS010000178.1, forward strand.
AGAGATGACAGTGAGGATGCTTTTAGCCAAGAATGGCCAGATGGATGAACAAAGTGATTCATCATCATTATTATTTCTTAGAAATGCTATATTTAAGCATTACCTTCATGAGTGAGGAACAAATGGGCCTTCTTATCCTAGAGACCATTTGCATTTGCATAAAAGAAGCTCTTTTCACTGATCTGCAAAGTTAGCTGGATTTGAGCGTCAATTTATAGCCACTCACAAATGAATCCAGCAATCATTCCTCAAGCCTGCGAGATCAATGGATCTTTCCCAAAGACATAAACTAAATGAAATCATTGCTTAGCAGAATAGCGCTTAATTGACAAATCCCACGTCACAGTAATGTCAAGCACTTCTAGATGCGCTTTATTTTTGTTGTGCTGCTCCGAGAATAAAGATCTGTTTGATAACAAAAGCGTCTCAATGTCATTGAAACTAAATGTCTTTCCGTTGCAATAAACATGTGCAACCTTGCCTCGCATCTCATTTCATCTGGATGTTTACCAGTGATGTGATGTGATGCTGTTAATGCACACTCAACCAGGCTGTTCCACTCACAAAAAGCACTCTGTCAAAATGAGGATGGCTATGAGAAGACCGATGGCCTTCACATTTGCCAAGCGCACCATTAAGGAAATGTTTAGACCCATAAACAAAATGACATAACGGGCGGCTATAGCCCTTAACAATGCCATAAGGGGAAGGTTATGGCTTTTGCCTGCACTCAAAAGCCGAGTTTTTAGCCCACAGCCTGTAAATCTGCCCATGTCACTGGAGATTGTGACTTTCATCAGTTCCTGTCACCCTGAAAGCGTGCAACGTGACGTCATTTTTTTTTCTTGTGTGGCTTTGTGATTTATGAGGACGAGGGAGCGCAGCCAATGGCCTGTCTCTACATCAGTCATGTCAGTGTTACCAAAATACAATTCAGTCAGAGTTAGTGTGGTGTCGGCCTCAGACTGAATGGCCAAAAACTGTTCATAACTGCACCCAAACTGGCAGCCGCTTTCTCCATCTGGCAAGCTCTGGCATGGTTTATTAGTTTGCATTGAACAAAGTTGTGTTTGTTTTAGTTTTTTTAATTATCAGGTTGACACAATGAGAGTCATTGAGGAAGAAATTCATTCATTCATTCATTCATTCATTCATTCATTCATTCATTCATTCATTTTCTTTTCGGCTTAGTACCTTTATTAATCCGGGGTCACCACAGCGGAATGAACCGCCAACTTATCCAGCACATTTTTACGCAGCGGATGCCCTTCTAGCCGCAACCCATCTTTGGGAAATGAGGAAGAAATAGTCACTGGAATTATCAAATTTCGCAAGAAAAAGTGTAATTCTTCTGAGACTCACAGTGCTAATATTGGCACCCTAATATTGGCACCCTTGGTAAATATGAGGAAATAAAGCTGGGTACATTTAAAATGTAAGCACAGGCTCTCTTCTTAAAAGTTTCCCAAAAAAATATTTGTGGTGATGTCAGTGACGTTGGATTGTAGTTTTGGTGACTTTCTTACCCCATGATCTAACTAAAGTCTGCAGCTCTCTGATGATTTGAATTTAATGTAATGTGTGTAATGTAATGTGTATTTTATATAGCGCATTTATTGTGTATGGCCATACACTCAAAGCGCTTTACAATCATGAGGGGGGTCTCTCCACACCACCACCAGTGTGTAGCATCCACTTTGATGATGAGTCAGCAGCTACAGGACAACGGTGCCAGTGCGCTCACCACACACCAGCTATTGGTGGAGTGAAGAGACAGTGATAGAGCCAATTCGATGGATGGGGATGATTAGGAGGCTGATTGAGGGACTTTGGCCAGGACACTGGGGTTACACCCCTACTCTTTACGAGAAGTGCCATGGGATTTTTAATGACCACAGAGAGTCAGGACCTCGGTTTAACGTCTCATTCGAAAGACGGCGCCCACTGACAGTGTAGTGTCCCCTTCACTTTTACTGGGGCATTAGGACTCACACAGACCACAGGTTGAGCGTCCCCTGCTGGCCTCTCTAACACCAATTCCAATAGCAACCTAGTTTTCCCATGTGGTCTCCCATCCAGATAATGACCAGGCTCAGCCCTGCTTAGCTTCAGTGAGTAACTGGTCTTGGGCTGCAGGGTGATATGGCTGTGACCATCTGTGACCATGTGACCATTTGAACCATCATCCTTGGCATATGGATGAGCTCTTCTGAATAGAAATTAATATAAAAAGGTTTTGATCTATGTGCTTTCTCATATTTATAGCCTGGTAGAACAGGAGGAAATGTTTGATCAATTTCCTATACCTGGTCACCAAGGTGTACTAAAATAATTTATCAGTCTAAACTCAGTCTGAAAAAGCAATAGGTATGTAGGATGAAGTCATAATATAAAAATGTGCGAAAAGCAAAAAAATAATCCTGAACACTTGCTCCATAATTTATTATATGTAACATTTTGATCTATTGGGCGATGCAGTGGTGCAGTAGGTAGTGCTGTCACCTCACAGCAAGAAGGTCGCTGGTTCGAGCCTTGGCTGGGTCAGTTGGCGTTTCTGTGTGGAGTTTGCATGTTCTCCCTGTGTTCGCATGGGTTTCCTCTGGGTGCTCCAGTTTCCCCCACGGTCCAAAAGACATGCGGTACAGGTGAACTGGGTAAGCTAAATTGTCCGTGGTGTATGAGTGAGAATGAGTGTGTGTGGATGTTTCCCAGAGATGGGTTGCGGCTGGAATGGCATCCGCTGCGTAAAAACGTGCTGGATAAGTTGGCGGTTCATTCTGCTGTGGCGACCCCGGATTAAGGGACTAAGCCGAAAAGAAAATGAATGAATGAATTTTGGTCTATTGACCTTCATCAGACATGTCTGTTGAAGGTCAAGAGACCGAATCATTGCACATTATACTATGATGATTTGCTATGACTATGATTTGCATTCGATATTTTTTACAATTCTAACATTTCACATTTTTACTGGGCAACACGGTGGCTCAGTGGTTAGCACTGTCGCCTCACAGCAAGAAGGTCGCTTGTTCAAGTCCCGGTATTTCAGTGTGGAGTTTGCATGTTCTCCCCATGTTCACGTAGGTTTCTCTGGGTGCTCCGGTTTCCCCCACAAGCCCAAATAAATGCGCTATAGGTGCATTAAGTAAGCTAAATTGTCCGCAGTGTACAGTATGTGTCCTTGTCCTCCAGGTTGAGGGTTGAGCGTTGGGTTAATGACCCACCTCGTAAAAATTAGATCTTACGAAACATGGTGCGGCTAAATATCAACATCGATATAAACGGCCCTGGGAGTAAGTAAGTAAGTAAGTTGGCCATAGTGTATGAGTGTGTGTCCAAGAGTGTATGGGTGTTTCCCAATACTGGGTTATGGCTGGAAGGGCGTTCACTGTGTAAAACATATGCTGGAATAATTGGCGGTTTATTCGGCTGTGGCGACCCCTGATAAATGAGGGATTAAGCCGAAGGAAAATGAATGAATGAACATTTTCACTGAACATTCTTTCTTAATGTATTTAATGTCCAAAATTAAATAAACAAAAAATAAATACTGTATATACAAGTAAATAAAATGAATTCTAAGATGTTGTGAAACAACATTATACTTTATCTAAAGTTTAAAAACAAGTTAAAAAAAGGTTAAGAAGAAAATGATGTATTTATGATCAAAATAGATATTTACCGCACAATCAGTAAAAGTAAATACTGTAGATGTACAAACGTGGTTTCAAATAAAAATATATTAAAGTATATATATATATATATATATATATATATATATATATATATATATATATATATATATATATATATATATATATATACAAACTAAAAGAAAAATATATTCAATGTACAAGATGTCTTAACTAAACTAAAAATCAAAGCATACACAAAATAACCTGGAAAAAGAGTTAAAAAAGAAAGAAAAGTTGTCCATATCTTCAATTTACTCACATATTTGTAGTTTGGTAAAAATCCTTAGTATATTTTTAGACCGGTCTTGTAACATCTTATTTAAAGAAAAATAAAGCCCCTAATTAACAAAGAGGAAAAAAGTACAATGCTTAAGGGATTATACAGATTAATTTTAAAAGGGCAGCAAAGATGCTGAGGCAATGATCAGGAGATCCTGTGTTGATTCATTCCCACAGTATGCAATATGGGGAGAAGTATATTGGAAAGGTTTGACTTGCCTTACTTCAGCAATAGATTCAGACGCCAGACGGAGAATCAATAATGATGTTCTCAATTACAGGAACAGTGAGAGCCCCAAATGAACGCTCTAACGAGTTACTTAAGCCTTGCACGGGTCACAAAGTGAGAGAAAGAGAGAAAGAAAAGATGGTGTGAAGAAAAAGAGAGAGAAAGACTTCGCTCATCATAAATAGATCAGCCTGCTATTTGAAACTGGTGGTTTGTTAGGTGCAATTATCATTATTCATCAGCTGTCAAAGTTCAATGCGTTTGCCTTGTCAAGGTCAGTTTTGCTTGTAATGCATGCTCGAGTTTGCATGTTTGATATGTATGTTAGGATATAGCAAATACTGATGTTAAAGTTCGCATGAACTGGAGGATGCTGAGACCTTTAAATCAGTACACTTAACTTCCTGTAGAATCTACAGTAACTTACTGGCAGCAGTTCACCAGCAACTTTCTGTAAATCAATTACAGCAAAAATATTGTATTTACATTTACAGCACCATTTATCTTGCTGTATATGTAGTTACAGTATTGTATGTCTTTACTGTAAAAGATACATACATTTTCACAATGTAACTTTAAAATACAGTAAAATGCAGTTCATATTACAGTTAAATACTATGTAATTTACAAAAATCGTTAACAGTGTATGTTGATATATTTCTCAGACTCAGACAGAATATTGAGAAGGGGGCGGAGCTTTCTTTTTGCACATCATTCCCTCATAGCAAACTAACAGTAATGGGGCATAGTTAAAATACTTATGAAGCAGTCAAACTGATGTCGACAGAGAAGGACCACCACTCCAAATGTGAAAGCAAATGATCAGACTTTGATCGAAAACAAACCTTTTTTCCCCATGAATTAACTTGCACAGATTAATTGTTCACCAAAATAATAACAATATGCGCTAGCAAAATAAACAATGCAAATTTTGATTTCACACACTTTAAGAGTGAAAACACTTTGCTATAAGAGAGTAGAGAAAAAGAAGGAAAGAAGTATCCATCAAGATGTTATGCTGTTCACATCTAGGTATATTGATTGCTACAAGCTCGAACGCACATATTTTCTTCAGATAATAGAGGAGCCATCACATAGACCATGTCTAAATGGGGAAAGAGTCACTAGGAAATAGATTGCTTGCCATTTACTCACATAGCGAAATGACAGTCTTATTGACAACTCAGACGTGCTCAAAACAATAACCAGAAACACAGACAAATAAAACCTGTTTCTGGAAAACAACTACTCAGAGCTAAAAAACCTGTCTGTTACGCAAAAACAACAACAGCATGGCTTTCAAGTTTGGATAATACACAAATATCAAGCATACGGTGAAGCTTATTATATTTGTGTCAGTATAAGGCAGTTGGTATGCTTGCTCATGTGCACGATATGATGATATCAGCTGTTTCACTGCGTTATTATCATGACCAAAATAATTCATAATCATTTATCACATTTTTTAATAGAAAACATAATAAACAATACTATTTTATTTATTACATATCACAATTATCATTAATACCAGTATACAACACCCCTGAGATATGATATGCACATTTCTATTGTACATACTTAAAATTAGCATGTTTAAGGTCTGTGGTTCCAAATCTAAGAGCTGTGTTGCTATTGACTTCCATAGTATTTTTGTTCCTACTATGTTAATGGCTGCTTTTGTACAGCATTCTTCAGAATATCTTGTTTTGTGTTCAATAAAAAGAAGACTTTTCTTGAACTATGCCTTTAAAAGTAATGTACACTGTTAACGATCTGTGTACATTACACAGTATTTAACTGTAATATGAACTGTAATTTACTATAAGACAGTTATGCAGTTTGTTACTGTATTTTAAAATAACATTGTGAAAATTACTGCATATTTTGGATGGGAGACCACATGGGAAAAACTACAGTAGGTTGCTGTTGGAAGTGGTGTTATTTAGGCCACCAGGGGGCGCTCAACCTATGCCCTGTGTGTGTTCTAATGCCCCAGTAAAGTGAAAGGGGACAATACTGTCAGTGAGCGCCACTCTCTCCACTAAAAAATTAAAAATCCCATGGCACTTCTTGTAAAGAGTAGGGGTAGAACCCCAGTGTTCTGGCCAAATTCCCTCCCTCGGCCCTTACCAATCATCGCCTCCCAATCATTCCCATCCACCAAATTGGCTCTATTGCTGCCGCTCAACTCCACCAATAGCTGGTGTGTGGCGAGCACACTTGTGCCGTTGTCCTGTGCTGCCGTTGCATCATCCAAGTGGATGCTGCACACTGGTGGTGGTGTGGAGAGACCCTCCTTATGATTGTGAAGTGCTTTGGGTGTATGGCCACACACGATAAATAGGCTATATAAATACACATTACATTACAATACATTACATTTTACAGTAAAGTTATACATAAAAATTCTGTAAATAAATATAGAGCAAGATAAATGGTGCTGTATGTCAGTACTTTTAGAGAAAATATGTGCTTTCGAGCTTGTAGCAATCAATATACCTGAGTTGTGAACAGCAACACATATTGATGGATACTTCTTGCTTTCTTTTTCTTGTTCTTTTTTATAGCAAACTGTTTTCACTCTTAAAGTCTGTGTGAAATCAAAATTTACAATGTTTATTTTGCTAGCGCATATTGTTATTATTTAGGTGATCAATTAATCCGTGCAGGTTAATTAACGGAAAAAAATAAATATAGTTTGTTTTGGTAGTCTTCAATCTAAGTCTGATCATTTACTTCCACTTTGGAGTGGTGGTCCTTCTCAGTTTACATCAGTTTGACTGCTTCATAAGTATTTTGCCCCTTGCCGTTAGTTTGCTATGAGGGAATGATGTGAAAAAAGAAAGCTCCGCCCCTTCTCAATATTCCATTTCAGTTAGAAATACATCAACATACACTGATAATGATTTTTGTAAATTACACAGTATTGAACTGTAATATGAACTGTATTTTATTGCAGGACAGTTATGCGGTATGTTACTGCATTTTAAAGTTGCATTGTGAAAATGACTTACTGCACTTCACCAGTAACTTACTGTAAATACATATACAGCAAGATAAATTGTGAATTTAAGTGTAAATACAATATTTTTTGCTGTAATTAATTTACAGTAAGTTACTGGTGAACTGCTGCCAGTAAATTACTGTAGATTCTACAAGAAATTGTTAACAGTGTAGCATGAAACGCACTACATTTTTTTATTAATTTGTTTATTTACAACTGATGAAATGTTTATAATTTTTGAAAGTACTCTTAGATTCTTTCACGAATTATCTAATTTGCTGGTTAAGTGCTCACTAAACATATCTTATTATATTTAATGTTGAAAACTGCAGTTGTGATGTCATTGTAATTATATTTTTGCTTCGCCATTTTTCTTGACATTCTCCACGGAGCTTATTGCAGTGCATTTTGGGATTTTTTTAGCCATAAAATGTGTCCAAAAGAAGCTGTCTTTGCCTCAAAAGCATGTCTTTGATGCTTTAAAATGCTTTTTTTTTTTCATAGACAAGCACAGTAAATTTTGGAACAGAATCTTTGAGTTCGAACATGGATGGTCATAGAGGGATATGACTGCCCATCACTTCCTTTCCCATAGAAGCACTTATTTGTTTCCTTATGTGAAAATCACTGCTTTCCGAGTCAGAGCGAGGTGAGAGACTCTGACAGCTTCAGCCGTCTTGTCAGTGAATCAGGTGGAGAGGGTCAGTGTGCTTATGCACCCGTCAGACTGTCAGCTTTACAGTGGGCTGAGGCTGCCAGAAACATGAGCCCACTGCAGCACTCATTTCATCACTTCACACTGACAATAAAAAGTCTTCAGCTTTGCAAACATCACATTATGGGTGATACCAGATGCTCAGCTGCAGCATGATATTCATTAAGGAAGACATTGCCCGAAGCAACATACAGGAGCTTCAACATACCATAATTTCCATAATTTGTTTTTTGGTCGTTTTTTTTTGTTGTTGTCACGTTTATCTGAAACATGCTGAATTTCAAAGTGTATTATGATATACCATGAATTTACATTTAGCAAAAATAGTGCATTTCAAGTTTATTCGAAGTCAAAGTCAGCTTTATTGTCAATTCAACCACATGTACAGGACATACAGAGAATCGAAATTACATCGCTCTCAGACCCTATAGGTGCAGATAATGTTAATGCAAAAAGTAGAATTTTAAAAAGAAATTACAATAAATACAATTACACATATTATATAATCTAAAATATAAGTAAAAATAAGAATTTGTAAACAATACAAATAACTTAAGGGCACATGGCAAGGAGTGCAAACCAGAGTTGTGCAGATGCATAACAGTATATAGTGCAATAATTATAAATAATAATAATTAAATAATCAATTTTGTTGCTTGATTCTACAATAGATGTTGTATCTAATTATTTTTTTTATTTTATTCTTTTATATGCCACAGCCATATCACCCAGCAGCCCAAGACTAGTTACTCACTGAAGCTAAGCAGGGCTGAACCTGGTCAGTACCTGGATGGGAGACCACATGGGAAAACTAGGTTTCTATTGGAAATGGTGTTAGTGAGGCCAGCAGGGGGTGCTCAACCTGCAGTCTGTGTGAGTCCTAATGCCCCAGTAAAGTAAAGGGGATACCATACTGTTAGTGGGCGCCGTCTTTTGAATGAGACATTAAAACGAGGCCTTTACTCTCTGTAGTCATTACAAATCCCATGGCACTTCTCGTAAAGAGAAGGGGTGTAACCCCGGTGTCCTGGCCAAATTCCCTCCATCGGCCCTTACCAATCATGGCCTCCCAATCATCACCATCCACCAAACTGGCTGTATCACTGTCTCTCCACTCCACATACTGTATTGTTGGTGTGTGGTGAGCGCACTGGTGTCGTTGTCCTGTGGCTCACGTTGAATCATTCAAGTGGATGCTGCACACTGGTGGTGGTGTAGAGAGACCCCCCTCATGATTGTGAAGCACTTTGAGTGTATGGTCATACATGATAAATGCACTAATTAAATACACATTACATTACATTTTTCTGTTGAAAATAGTTTAAACGTGATTTTAAAATGAGTTAAATGTGATCTATGCACCAAATTGACTTATCATTATTTATTTTGTTTGTGTTTACCTTACTGTCAACATTGAGTTTCTTTTTGTAATAAGTAAAATCTAGTGTGATAGAAGAGTACTTCCAAGAGAAATTTGTAAAGACTTAGGCGGTATTGTACTATTTGTTTGTTTTTAAATTAAAATAACGTGCGAAATAATAAAAATCTGTCAACAATGCAGTTGTGTTGCCAGTGCAATTTTGCGGAAAACACTTTATGTATGACACTGAATTAATGACCTCATTTTGCTAGTGTCGACAAGTATACAACAACAAAACAATATGTTAATTGAGTTTCTCATATTTTATTAATTGGTGTTTTCTGTTTGATTGACTTAGTCATTTTTCTGTTATTTTACAAATTTCACAGAAAGAGATGAGAACCAGATAAGTATGATAACAGTTTATTGTAAAGAATGGCAGGAATGTAAACAAAGCTCAACAGAGATATATTGCAGGTTGGATAATGATGACCAGATGAACCAGGGGAGATATGGAAGCCAGGCACACAGATAGACGAACTCTGGGAAGTCGACAACAAAAAGAGGATGGACCAGGAGTAACCACACGGTTAGGAGAGACACAGACACTGGAGATCATAGGAGACGAGAAAGGTAAGTAAACTTGATATAGTAAATGACACTGACCTTAAGGAGAATTCAGTCCTTCATGTAGCATCAAGGCCGGACAGCTGCGTCCTAAATGGCACATACACTATGCACTTATACACTCAACAACATAGTATATTAATGTAGTGTCATCCCAAATTAAACACTAATGTTTTTTTTTACTAAGCGGAAATTCAAACCGTTCTAGATGATGTTTGACGGTTGCCAAATTAGTGAAATAAATGATCAAACTACTGAATAATACCTGCCACGAGTATAACCGCATTCACCATCAGGAGGCAGTATAATCACTCTCATAGGAGATCTTTGCTTCCACAATCCAAAATAAATAAAGTAAAGCTGCGGTCACATTGGACTTTTCTCCCCATAGACTTCCATTCATATGCACGCGAATGCGTCAGACCGGAAACGCAGCGTCATGCGTCAAGTTTTGCATTTCGCTGCGGTGCAAAGTTCAAGCTTGGTGAACTCTGACCTGCGCATCACTTGACTCTGTGAGACCAATCCAGGATCAAAACATGACCTCTCTGAACAGAAATTTAAAACATGGAGCAATCGCTCGCTTTTTTTAATGTCTAATCATCTTGTTTAATCCCGCCCCTTTTAGCAGCGACGTACGACAGAATTTCGCAAGCTCAAATTCTAGTGTGACTAGCTTAATCCGACATGAGCGCCCTGAAAGCTCTACCCTTTCTGCTACATGAGCAAAGCTGCAGTCGTTGAGTGCGTGAAGTGTCCATAGGTGCATCCCAAATCACATACTTATGCACTAATCTATGCCATTTTGTAGAATAAATAGTGTAAGTAGTGCGTTCACACTTAAAAATAAAAATAACAAGTGCACTTTAATTACCCGGATGATACACTTATTCAACTGTTAAAATGAAGTGTGGAATGTTGGACACTTCACTCACTCAGGGTGATCAGCTTGATTGTGGCGACTGTGAGTGTGGAGAACCTGGCCTGGCTGTGACAATATCATTCTTGTACACTATATTGTTTCAAACCACTAAAAATATTAATAAAAGTCAGTTTGCTAAACTGTGGAGTTAAATTATCTCTGGAGCTAAGATCATGGTCCCATAATATGAGCTGAATAAACAGATGCGAAGTAGATAAACAGAAACGTGTGAAGCACAAGCTGAAGGCAACAGTTCATTAATGAATATTTTTACAGTGTACAGAACACTTATTTAACACGCACATGATCGATGACTTGCAAAACAAAAATAGTTTAATTGCCAAACCTAATGTAACTCAATTTACATAATTTATGTGCAATGTCTTCCTTGCCTCCATGTAGACCTTGAAATTTCCATGGTTGCTTTTCAAGATTAAATGAGGAGTTGTTATCTAATTACGTGTAGAGTTTTTGCTGTAAATGAAAAGTCCATCATGGCAGTCTTGATGTGTCACATGACATGCACATGACATATCATTTTTAATTATTCATTCAGTCATGTTCAGATGTACCAGATCAATTAGGAATTCACTGTAGTCAGAGCATGTTCAGAATCAATTAATATGTATACTTTATGTGTCTTTTGATATGATTGTGATCAAACACCATTTCTTTTGGCCATTATCTGATTTGCATATTTTCTTTAGGGAATTTGGTACAGAAATGATAAAGATAGATTATGTAAATAACAATGCTAGCAGCACATGCTTTTTTTCTTAGTAAATTCTTTCCTTCATTGGCTCCTTATGTCTTTGATGTTCCTTGATTACCGCTATGGGCTATATGGATTTACTAACAGTTTGTGCAACACAAACCATTATTTGATGTTAAACAATGAGTGTCAGGATTGAGGCGTAACATTAACACAGAAACGCCTTGCATTTGTTGGAGTTTCTCTTTCAATCACACAGTTTACTAATGCAGTCATTCTTTATAATGTTTCTGGAGTACCACCAGCAGTGCACATATTACATGTCTCCTTAATTTGATCAAACATTATTCATGTCATCACATCCCCTACGAAAAAGAAGTATACTTCAAGTTCATTTTATTAAGTATACTTTAAGAGCCTCTATTATTGGTTTTTGAACATTACCTTTCATTCAGTGTGCAACAGAAGCTTGAAGTAAATGTAAACATCCAGCTGAGGTTTAAATCTGAAAGTGCACCATGTTTAAAAATATTGATTTTATAGTAAAAGATTAAACTCAAAGTTGTTTAAACGATTCGTCATTGGCCTGTTCGTATTGACGTCAAAGTGAAACAATACCAAATAAGAAGTGCCAGATCTGGTAAAACATAAACGCACCTTTCCCTTCAAACATTAGCAGAGTGCAGGTGTGTGTAGGACTGATCATGCCTGAAGATGAGTGAACATTAATGAGTGAAGGTTCTGGTGATTAATACAATAATCTACCCTGCAATGGGGGATTCATCTGCCGTTTGTTAAAGGAAGGAACAGAAAAGACTATTGATGTATGGGACTTTGTCAGAGCTTGACAGGAACTTTATCAGTACACAATTTATATGGACCAGTTTCTTCCTAAATCTCTTAAGTGTAAGTAAGTGCAATTAAAATGGCTGCCTCTTTGTTTTCTCTAGCTTGCAAAATATATATTTATTTGTGTTGTGTTGCTTGTAACTGCTCCTTGTGGCTTGTACTATATCTGGTTAACTCTTTATATTCACATATCACATCTAAAGCCACGTTGAAAACGCAGTGCGTGCCATTTTTTATGAATTTAAACGAGTTTGTGATTAGGGTTGGAGCAAAACTATGCTGGAATTGAGTCTGAGACCCATGTCCTAGGCCAGAGGTGTCCAAACTCTGTCCTGGAGGGCCAGTGCCCTGGAAAGTTTAGCTCCAACCCTAATCAAACACCTGAACCACCCAGTCAAGCTCTTACTAAATATACTTGAAACTTTCTGGGAGGTGTGTTTGAAGCAAGTTGGAGCTAAACTCAGCAGGACACCGGCCGTTCAGGACCGAGTTTGGACACCCCTGTCCCAGACATACACTGTATCAGCCTAAAAATTAGGAACTTTTCATTTACTATCTGAATTAGTACACCAGTTTAATCTAAACTCTTTGGTCAATTTGAGGTCTAATCTAATTTGAGGGTAATGGACTCTAATTTAATGGTCTATGGCAATCTAAAAGTGCTTCTGCCAGGCTCAGAGATCAGCTGAATGGATTCAAAAATGGTAAAAATCAACTTAGGAGACTTGTAAAATGAGCCTATTAAAAAAAAAAAAGATGGAGAGGAGTTATTTTTTTAAAATAACAATAAGTAGATGAATACAACAAAAATAGGCTCAGCCGCAGATTACTCTAGCAGCTAATCTTCTGAAGCTAAACTGTGCTGCTTCCATGAAACCTGTTCAAAACACACACTGTTTTAGAATTTGGTTTGAAACAAGTTCTGAGGTCAAAACGGTGGCCATTAATCAAGAGGAATTCTCAGAAGAACCACTTATAATAATGCCAATTACGTGGACTGTGGGCATATTGACAGTAGTTCTACATTCTGTATGTGTGTGATTAGTATAAAGAGCAGCACTCTTGGTTGTTCTTCTCAGGTCACTGAGTGACAGATGAGTTTAATCTAAGGGGCCGGCCCAGCTGCTGAATATTGATGGGGGCAGAGAACTAGTTAACCTTTCTGAAAGCAACATGATTCCAATTTTTTGCGGCGCCCGTGTGTGTATACGAATGTGCTTGACTGTTTGACATCTAAACTGAAGATGTCATAGATTAGCCGTTTAACCATTGATTTGTGTATTGGGTTTTTTAACAGAGCTGACATTTGGATGATGCATGATGCAGTCAAAATATTCTATATCAACTTGCAGAACCTGATTTTACCAAGCACAGCGTGTTTCTGGATCAGCAGCAATCAACATCCAATCAGATTTGAGGAACACTTTTTTGGTTTATGTCATGTTTAGACTTACAATCAGGGTTTGGTGCTTCTACATCTTTTTTATTCACATATCATTTTCCACCGATTTCAAGGAAAACCTACAGTACAGTTAGTGTTCTGTTTGGAGGTAGTGATTAGGTTTATATTTGTATATGAAAGATGTTCCAGGATCAACAAAATATGACAGTGTCTATTTCCGCTATGAACTTAAATTATTTATTCCAAATTTTGTCTGACAATGATTTATATATTTATAGTTTATAAAAAAAAGGCACTAAACTTTCCCTTTCCTGTAACTATCTATCTCCATCATCTCATTTCCCAGCTCCCCGTCTGTGTCACTTCTTTCAGCAAACAAATCTTTATTGAAAATCAGATTCTCTTAGCAGAGAGCTTGTAACAAAAGCTAAGAGCCTGTTTAATAATGTAGGTGGTGACCTGTGTGTTATTGGAGACAGTATGATTGGATATTACATTCAGCGGAGGAAATGTCAGGATCTGGGCTTTCTCTGAGAGGTGTGTGACCTCGGTTATTAGCAACAGCTGCTCTGAAAACCACAAATGTCACTGGCTGGGGAGCTGGAGAGCTGGGACCGGAGAAGAACGGTTTAAGAAGGCTCAGCAGATGCAGCACCAGCGATCACAGACACGCCACAACTGACCTGTGTTAATGAGAGGTCGTGAGGAGAGGAGGCCACTGGGCACTGACGTTTTCCAAGGCTGATGCTGTGTCCCAATTCTCCTAAAAGTACACCATTGGCTTAAAAGTACACGTATGACATGCCTTTTATTCCATTATTTCACTCCATTATTCCATAGTCCTCAGCTGAGGTAAGTTTTGCAAGTTAGAGTGCACATATAGGCATAAACTTACATACAGTGCTCAACATACACCCCTCACAAATCTTTTATTTAGATTAATATTATTTATAGGAAGCTTTACAATATTATATTTGTGCATATACATTAGATTAGTCAGTACTGAACCCAAATCTGGAGCTAATCTAACAAAATATCTTATGATAATGGTCCAAAATTAGTACACCCACATTTACTGTATATGTTATAGAAAAATATTGAATAAAAAATGTATACTTTTTGTTGAATTTTTGTTGTTTGTATTTTTTTTTCCAATATTTTGCATGAATTAAAATGTATTATCTTTCTATTTCTAAGATGTTTTGTGACTAAAATATTATTTTAATAAACATATCTGTTTAATAAATCAGTTTTGTTCAAATGCACCAAAATATATGACCCATATTCACTGAGAAATAATAAAAATATTCATTTTCAAAATGGGGTGTACTCATTTATGCTGAGCACTGTATATTGTGCCACACTTTACTTTTTAGGTTTGGACAGGATGGGGGTAGGATAATATGTGATTTCTTGTGTTTTACAGATACGCAAGTATATGTAAATTGAATTTGTATGTTGTGTACCTGTGCCAAATATACATTTCTGCTCAGATCTTCAGTGCAAACAATACAAAGTAAAAGGTGATGAACACTTTGGGCCCCCTGGTCCTTTGCGCAGGGAACTTGTTTTGTCTTGCACACTGTGTTCTATTGAAAATGGTTTATCCCTATAAACCAATGGTCTCCATCTCAATTCCTGGAGGGCCGCAGCTCTGCATAGTTCAGCTCCAACCACCTCTAATCCGCCTGTTTAGTAGTCTTGAACACCTTGATTATTTGCATCAGCTGTGTTTGATTAGGGTTGGAGCAAAACTGTGCAGAGCTGCGATCCTCCAGGAATCGAGTTTGAGACCTACTGTATGCTATAAACCCTCCTAAGGGAATAAAGAATGGGGATGAGCCCTCAGAATTTATACATGAAATAGTCGATCATAGGAGTAACTTTGGAATACATATTTAAATACTACAATTTTTAGGACACACTAAGTCTATTTCCGGATACTATTTAGGAAAAATAATATGCAAATTGGAATGCAGCCAGCATTAGTGTTCAGTCTGAGTGCCAGGTTTATCTGTCTGTATCATGATTGCAAATACAGGCACTCGTTACTCGTATGGAAACATCCATACACACTCTTTCACACACATACACTATGGCCAATTTAGCTTATTCAATTCACCTATGCACATGTCTTTGGACTGTGGGGAAACCGAAGCACCTGGAGGAAACCCACGCGAACACGGAGTTAACATGCAAACTCCACACAGAAATGCCAACTGACCCAGCCGGGGCTCAAACCAGTGACCTTCTTGCTGTGAGGCAATCATGCTACCCATTGCGCCACCAACTTATCCAGCACGTTTTTACGCAGCGGATGCCCTTCCAGCCGCAACCCATCTCTGGGAAACATCCACACACACTTATTCTCACTCATACACTACAGACAATTTAGCCTACCCAATTCACCTGTACCGTATGTCTTTGGAATGTGGGGGAAACCGGAGCACCGGAGGAAACCCACGCGAACACAGGGAGAACATGCAAACTCCACACAGAAACGCCAACTGACCCAGCCGAGGCTCGAACCAGCGACCTTCTTGCTGTGAGGCGACAGCACTACCGCGCCACTGCGTCGCCTGTGTGTTATTCCTATAGTAAAAATATTATAACCAAACATTGTTTATATTTTGCTCCACAACATGACCAACTGATGGTGCATCATAAAAACACTCTATAAGCTTTACAAGAATATAAAAAAAACAGAAATGCCTTTTTAGGGCAGAAAAACGTAGACTAATATGCTATCTGAATCATTCCATCAATGATTTGTTCTAAACCTTTGCATAATTATTAAACATAGTAAAACTAAAAAAAGAACTATAAACATGTTGCTTGAGGCCTATTGCACAATGCCAGTTTGGGTTTCAACCCAGGTAAGTTTGCATTTGATTTGAGCAAACTGAGTTTTCAGGCCTAAGAAAGTGGGTTGTATCTGGTTTTGTTGATATGGTAACTAGCATGTCATGATTTTGTCAAGTACAATGCGATCCTGGATTAACATCTACAGTACTGTATGTTGATCCTGGAACATCATTTTTGTTTGAAATTGTAATCCATACCTGTTCCCTACCCCTAAACCCAACCGTAAATTATTAATAATGTATAATGATAACAATCATGCAGACGTGCATAATCGTAAGCCTAAACTTGACATAAATGGTAAAAGTATCCCTTAATTCTGATTGGCTGATTGGAATGTTGTTCTAGGATCAACAGGTGTTGATCCAGGAACATGTCCTACTTGGTGAAATCAGGTTAGGGATGGTAACTTACACTAGGCTACATGGCTCTGGAGCAAGTTTTATTCTGGGTTAGAGATTGTAGACTCAAACTGGACCAGTCTGTTGTGAGTAAAGTGATACAATTCTATCAAAATGTAATTTTATATATTTTGGTGAATCTACATTATGAAAATCAGCTGACTGATTTGCACCGATGTAATATTTTCTTTAAGTTTGCCTTCTAAAACTTTTGCTGCATCAGCAGTGTTTATTTCTTCCTTGTATATATGTTTAAATTAATCATATTTCTAATAATAATAATAATAATGTCAGTGAACTTCTGACTCTTGTGTGTGTTGAATCAAACTGACTTTTACTTCACTTTGCAATGATAGAAGTCAATAGGTGCGTTCGACTTGAGGCATGGCTGCAGCCGGTGATCAACGAGATTAGCCGAGCACAGGTGTGGGTGGAGCTGAAAACCGAGCCGTCAAGCCGGACACTTCGGGGCTCAAAGTTGCTGCAGTCATGATGAACGATCACATGGAGTCATCATAATTTTTTTTATTTATAACAACAAAATATTTACAGTACAAAGCTCTACAAACTAGTTCATTTTTAAACAACAAGAGAATTATGAATTAAATATGTAAGAAACAAATGAGAGAAATAAGGGGAAACGAGGAGGTAATATAAACATAAAAATTAATAGGTCTATTAAATACCAAGCAATAAGCACAAATTCTAGGAGTTTAAACATCACTCTTTAGGCTAATACTTCTTGTTTGAGTATTCTAAAAAGGGTTTACATTTATTTACATTTATAGATATACAACTTCAAATATATATTAGTGTAAAACCCAAAACAAGGTATTTTGATTAAGTTTTAAACAATGATAAGATTATTTTTAGATAATAAAAGCATTTTTTAAAAAGCACTTTAATCCAAAAAGATTGAACAAAAGGACCAAAATAAATGAGCTATACTTTAAGTAGAAATTTCCCAGAAAGTGCAGCTACAGCAATGTCACTTTTAACATTTCTGCATAAATGAATTAAGAGGAAATAAAATATTTTATAATCATATAAATAATTTTATAATTATTTAATAAATAGTTATTTAACTTAATTTGTTAAGAAACCTTTATAGGGGTGTCAGGATCAATAATGATAAATATTTTATTACAAGTCTGTAAAGCTGCGGTCACACTGGACTTCACTCCCATAGACTTCCATTCACACGCACACGAATGCGTCAGACTGGAAATGCAGGGTCATGCGTCGAGTTTTGCAGGTTGCTGCAGTGCAAAGTTTAAGCTTGGTGAACTCTGACCTGTGAAATCGCATCACTTGACTGCATGAAACCAATCCAGGATCAAAACATGACCTCTCTGGACAGAAATTTAAAACATGGAGCAATCGCTCGCTTTTTTTAATGTCTAATCATCTTGTTTAATCCCGCCCTTTTCGCAGCAATGTACGACAGAATTTCGCAAGCTCAAACTTTAGTGTGACTACGGCTTAAGACTTTGAGTTAATATTTAGGTTATTCACTAAAATATATAATTTAAATCGTTTATGGAGCTGAATATACAGTAGTCTGTATAAAAAAGGCCAAATAAACCTATGCAAACAATCTAGCCTTTTTAAACAATTATTTAACAAAAGGTGATACAGCAGTAAAATATTTGTGGTTTTTTAATAAGCATGATATATACAAGATAGGGTGGTATAAAAGTTAATTGTTTGTTTTGAAATGTGGGAGATGGAAGTTGTCCAATAATAAACCCCAAAACCATGTGGTTGTTGTCATCATGCGGTGAACTTGGCCAATCGTGTAATATTGGTGTCGTCGTCGCAGTTCCAGCAGTCGCTCTTCACATGCTGCACCAGCTGAATCAGTCATCTTATCTCGGAGCACTGTCGCTGTACTTTGATGCCACATGTGACAGTCACGTGGCGTCGGCGCAGCATCAATCCAAACAAAATTTCTAACCAGCATGCACCACTTGCACATGCACACACCTTTTTTTAAATGATTCATTGAATCATTCGCCAAATTGATTTGTTCAAACAAACTGATTAATTTGGATTTGAAACACCTGTGTGTGACATGAAGCAGTTACACCTGTGTGACATGAAGCGGTTGATTCCTCTGTGGGCTGTTGTTGGTTCAACAAATACAGTACAAACCAAGAAACAGGTCAAATGTAAGTTGCTCCTTGTTTGCTGCAAAATACCACAGATAATAGATTTCACTCATAGAGGTTATTTCAACATGAATTCAATTAGAATAAAGTTTTTCCATGCAAACTTATTTCACTATCAGTGTTTGCAGAAAAGTTGGTTAATTTCCAGTATGGTTTGACAGGGCCAGTCGATTAAAAGCTTCTCGTCTCTAGCGTATAATAAACAAAACTGGTTTCAGAAGCAATTAGAGTCTCTCAGCATTTACTGGAAATGGGATTCGCTTGCTGGCTACTACACAGGACCAGCTCTTCCTGGAGACTCGGTCGTAACTAAAAGTTTTATGGCCATAAAGCACCAAGGTTAAAGAAAAAAATGACATAAGATCTTGCACAGGCTACAACAAAACCACCAGAGCACACAATAAACATCTGTGACCTCACATTGACATTGTGTGACTTTTTCTACAGACCAGTGCATGTCAGGCAGGTATCGGCAACCATGCAGATCCATGTGATGACAATTATCGATGATTAAACAATTTACTAGAATTAATTCACAGTTTATAAGATTAACAAACTTATTTCCAGAGAAAAACCCTGACTGATCTTACAAATTAGAAAATTAACATCAGAGTTTTAATAATAGTTCCTTTGTATTCAATAGTCCCTTGTTTTTGGAAGTAGTAACAGAGTTTACTTTATCTGTTCTTGAACTGTCAATTTAACATTTGATTGATTCATGATTTGATTTTGATTCATGGTGGAAGGAAAGAGTTTTAGGACACTGTTGTTGTTTCTTATTTATTAACACATGTGCCATCAAACTGTTGTGTAAACCCACTAAGACTGGTGGGTTAATCAAAGGTGAATTTCATGCATATTTTGTCAGTAAAGCCAGCCTGATATCACGAGGAAACATAAGTATTTTACGTTTTGTCAGTTTAGTGGCGAATTCGTTCGAGTTCAGTCGTACGAAAATGTATGATTTTAAAAAGGAGGCGTGGCACCTAACCCCAACCGTCATTGGGTGATTAGCAATTGTACTAATTTGCATGAATTAGATCTACGAATTCATACAAATTAGCCACTAATCAAAAAGTTACGAATTGCAGTGAGATTGCATTGGTAAAGCTGGTTCTGTTAAACCTTCAGCACATTCTTTCAATTGGAGCAGCAATACTACACAGAGTCATAGCTCACTGATATGCACAAAAAATCTTTTCTAAATCGATTTAATCAGAGATAATGACATCGAGATAACCATTTTGTGATAATGACAGCTGTTTGCTTAGTTTTTCGATGAACTACAGCTTTGTGTAGTAAATGCTGCACATGAAAATATCATGTTTAATAATGTTTTTTTTTTTTATTCCAAACTCACTTTATAACTTCAGTGAGCGTTGGAAATAAATTCTTCTGTGAGGTAACTCTGTAGTCTTGTGATTATAGCAGCACTGACTCAATTAAAGCAGTTAAATATTCTGTTACAATGAAATGCTATGGGATTTTCCTAGGTTTAATTCACGGGTGTTTGGAGTTTACACAAAGGAGATTTACTACAGATCACACTGTGCTTCCTTGACAAGATGTGCCAGCCTGATCTCACGAGGAAACGTAATTATTTTACGTTTTGTCAGTTAGTGGCTAATTCGTAAGAATTCGTACGAGTTCAGTCGTACGAAAATGTACATTTTAAAAAGGAGGCGTGGCACCTAACCCACCCCTAACCCCAACCGTCATTGGGGTTGATGGGCAAATCGTACTAATTTGTACGAATTAGATCGTATGAATTCATACGAATTAGCCACTAATCAAAAGTTACGAATTGGCCGTGAGATAGCGTTGGATGTGCATGACAATCACAGCTTTGCTCAATTGCAATTAGCAATTTTATTTTGATTAATTGCCCAGCATATTAATCATGCAATGTCTATGATACAGTATGCTTGTATGCATGGTATCGCATATGCCTGTATATTGCCTATACTAAAGCTTGCCTCACCCTAAGCAATTTTGGCCACTATTTGATTTTCTGAGACAAATTTTGGAATTTTTAAAAGACTCCTGAATGCTAAAATCTTTGGTCTTTAATAATTGGTTTGATATGTTCACTGATTAACGGCTGTTTCAAATTTCCCTTCAATGACATTTGGCCAGTGTCTGAAGATTTTGGACACTTTCCTGAAGTGTAATTTCTCTTATTATAAGCATCAATCTAAGAACCAATTGGAGCGCTGAACCTGATGGACGCAATTAGCACAGTGACTTCAAACTGTTCTGTTTTTTTTATTATTATTATTATCAAGGCATGTTAAAAGTCAAAGGTCAATTAAAGGTACAGATCGTTTATGTTGGGCAGCATGGTAGCTCAGCGGTTAGCACTGTTGCCTCATAGCAAGAAGGTCACTGGTTCAAGTTTCGGCTGGACCAGTGGGCATTTCTGTGTGAAATTTGCATGTTCTCCCCGTGTTCGCGTGGGTTTTCTCCTGATGCTCCGGTTTCCCCCACAGTCCAAAGAAATGCGCTTTTGGTGAATTGATTGAACTAAAATGGCTATAGTGTATGAGTGCGTGTGTGAATGTGAGAGTGTAGGGTGGTTTCTCAGTACTAGGGTTGTACCTGTAAAGGCATCACTGTTGTAAAACATATGCCGGCATAGTTGGTGGTTCATTCCACTGTGGCGACCTCTGATAAATAAGGGACTAAGCTGAAGGAAAATTAATGAATGATTGTTTATGTTTGCTGTGAGGGATCATTTCTGAATGTGGGTTACTGTCATGAATTGATAACGTCAAACTCCAGATGAATCTTGTGTGAGTCTGTTTGTTTCAGAAACAACTATTGTTGTTCAGTCTGACATTATGACATTTGAGATTTTACTGTCACATGGGGATCATGTTCATACTGTCTGACAAGCTACAATCATAAAGGATTATTAATTATTAATTTAGTATAAGTGCAATACAAAAGTATGAAGTTTCAAGATACCAAAATAAACTTATTTAAGTGGTTAATCTTTGTGTTTAACTTCACTCCCATGTAAGGGACATAAGTGAACTTCACTTTGCTTTGGTTTCATTCATTAGCACATGAAATTAGCACAGCACTACTTATAATAACAGAACACATCAAGATGTTGTTTATGATCACAATATGGGACTGGATTTATATTTAAGCATTATGTTTATGTTTGACCTTGTTAAAGTCTAAATGGATGCTAACCCAGATTAAATATAAAATAGGATTGCCAATGTTAATGCTGCATTTTAAAAACTAGCTGCTTTTTTATTATTGTCGCATCTATTTATAAAATGCCATTGATCTGTGGTCCTATAAATGCTGTTAGAAACTAAGACAGAGAGGGTTGTTTTTCACTAACATGCATAACATGCATACCAACCATACTAGTTAGCAGCAGAAATGAGACTTTTTCTAAATGCACATATTTTTTTAGCTTAGCTAATATGCAAGATAAAGAACATTTGTGGTGTATCCTGCATTCAACATCTGTCTCTTGTCATCCCATCTGCTTCTCATTTTTAGAATACCATCCCAGATTATATTGGTGCAATATTAATTCACAGACACCTCGCTGGTGATATTTCGCTGTTTACAGGAACAATACAATTGAATATTCACCTGATATTCATTGGTGGCACAAAGGCAAGCTCACTGGTCTCTACGGGGAGTTGAAATGCTGATTAAGTTCTTGCTGTGTAATGGCGTCAGAAATCCTTCAGCATTGTTTTGCATACGCGCAAAGGGTCGTAAGGAGGATTCAAGGCAGTGAGGAAGTAATTTGCAATAATCTCTCTAAACAGCGATATTGGTGGAATAGGAGCGCAGTTGAATAAATAAGGCCAGTCTTCAAGTGCTTTGTGTCTCTACACTGAAAATATTATGGTATTTTGCCTTTCAATCAGATGCAGGATTGACTGAGCACAAAGCTTTGTGGGCTTTATAGGTGAAGGTGCAGGATGTACAATGCAAATGGATTTCGGTGAGCTTGGATGAGGACATGCTGGTCTTTGGCCTGTTTTCACAGCAGAGACTTTTGCTGACAGCGAGGCTGTTGTGTGTTTTAAAACTGTGTGTTTGGGTGAATGGTATTACTCATGTAAATAAAATTGACGAGAGCAAGGTTAATCTTATTGTTTAATAGCAGCTGCGGCGCTTTTTAGTTCCGTTTCTTCTTGAGTACATGTGTGCTTTTGAAATTATTATGGTTTTGATTACGGAATGTTGTGTTGTGTGTATCTTGGATGTATGTGTGTGGTTATAGCAAGATGGAGAGGCTGTGCATATGTTTATCTGTTTGTACTTGCATGGCCTCTGAACCTTTACGTAGGCACCAAACGCAGCACTTGACAAACAAATTGCTATGTGAAATAGAAGGCCTGGTGGAGTAGTTGATAAATTAATTCACATAAAAATCTGTATTGCTGGAGTTCCTTCTCTCTTTCGTCTTGATTTATTGCTCTCTGGACAAAATCATCTCAATGATAGTTAATACTTTGTGAAATATAATAATATAATGTTAGAATAGGTACCAAATAGAAATAGGTACAAAACTCCATTCATTGAGCAGTACCTTAAAATATGTATGAAAGTGTAATATGTAGATAAAAAATGGCATTATTATTATTATTTGTCACAATAAACCAGCGATCTAATCCTGACAGATCACTGGTAAACACACAAATTGCATAAAACTACAAATCCGCCATTATATGGACTACAAGATCCAGTCATGCACTGCACACACACACCAGTTCCTAATCCTGGCTGATTGTTAACACACACAGCTGAAGCTGTTTAGAACTGATGATGTAATACTCCTGTAAAGAAGTTATAAATGTGAATAAACACATATGAAAAAGGAGCGCGATGAAAACACGGCTTCTTTAATGGTGTATTCACTCTGAATCAAAATTTCAAAAGTATAGGACCATAACAAAATCTCAGCACATTACAGCATTATTCTTTCCCTGGTGATGGCTAAATGTAAACATGAATGGGTTCCCATTAATTCAGAATAAAAGGAATAAGTAAATACAACAACAAGCTATTTACAAACTCTCTCTCTATACAGTTCAACTGACACACATTTTTAGAAACAGACAAAGATACTGAATTGCACACATAAGCACCAAAAGATATTTAACATTGTCATATGTATCCACTCTTACAATGACAAAACCTATATGTTAATCCCTACAAACTGCTTAATAACTAGTATCTAATATACTTCATTCAATAAAGGCATTACAGGGTTAATTTGTTAACCATAATGTATAACGCAACGCACTATGTGATTAAAATTATCTACATATACCCGTTTAAACTAACTCATAAACATGTAACAGCATCACAAACTTATATACACAAACAACGTCAATATACAGTACTGACATTTGATCACATGTAGCGGCTATCGCGCTAATCGCGCTAATCGCAAGGCACTCATGTTAACGTGCACAAATCTGCTAACCTCGTGACACACTATGAGCAAGCAAATGAACGGCATTTAACACATCAGTCATCAAATCACCCAACAACAGTGTTTATACATAAATGGAAGAATGCTATGTGCATCATAGTTTTACATTTACCTGTAAAGAAGTTTATAATGTGAATAAACACATATGAAAAAGGAGCGCGATGAAAACATGGCTTCTTTAATGGTGTATTCACTCTGAATGAAGCCACCTCGCGGCCGCGTCATCCCCTGAAGCGTACAGTGACGTCAGGACGCAGACATAGCAATCGAAAATAACGAATTCAATAAATGCACATAGCACCTTTTCTTCATGTATAAATATGCAATTACACACTTTTCACCAATATTGTAGAAATAACAATTTTATAAAATATATCACATTAAATGTTCAAATATTCACAATATATCACACTCTCCCCTATAAGAAAAGATGTCGTCCCGACATCTATCAATGGTCTAACACTTGTCGAATGTTTCCTGTTACACACTTTTTTTTTTTTTTTTTTTTTTTTTTTACACACACCCATATCACAGTGACATCATTTTTCACATTCTCTTTTTCATTTATATACTCAATGACACTGCAAGCACATATTTACCAATAGTCTTTGCCAAGTGGTTATAATTGGTCTCGACTCAAATGCAAGAGGTTATGTCTCTTAGGCACATTCAAGTTCGAGGATTCAGTGTCCAATAAAGGGAAAAAAACCCTCACGAAAGTCCATGTGTATGCAACAAAACACTTAAATCCCAGGCCGATGCCTCATAAAAAAGAAGAAGAAGAAACTGCAAAAAGGTTTAACTCAATGTCTCTGCAGAAATGTCCCAAAACATTTTCTCTTTTTTAATTTTTTTATCTATGTTCCGTCAGTTTGAAAGCAGTTCAGTTTGTCTAAATGTATGCAGCAGTTCAATGTTCGTCCTTTCACAGTCCATCACGAGAATTAAGTGTATATGTGTGTGCAACAGTTCATTGTCTTTTGACAATCCTTCACAGTGAATAGAAGAACTAAGTGTTATTGCAAGTTTCTTTTCAGTTCAGACTTAATAACAAAGGTGGTCTTGGATAAGGAAAAGACATTGACACCCAAGGCATAAATGTAGGTGCCCACATGTTAGGTGAGCATGGATCATGCCCAGGGCTATTTACTTGCACTTTGTAACAGGTAGGAATCCCTAGGCTATCATATGTAAACAGATGCAGAACTACAGGATTAGATCGCTGGTGATCAATTATTGACAATTATATTATTTTATTTGTATTAATAATGGCAAATATTGTAATATTACTAATAATAATAACTTATATTATTATTATTATTATAAACGAATAATTAATAATACAAATATAATAATAATAATAATTATTATTATATTATTATTATTATATTTGTATTAATAATACAAACAACAACAACAATAATAATAATAATTATTATTATTATTATTATTATTTATAATATTAATAATAATTATCATTATAGTTATTATTATTGTTATTATTATTATTGTTGTTGTTGTTGTTATTATTATAATGTTGTTGGTGTTATTATTATTATTATTATTATTATTATTATTATTATTATATTTGAATACAAAAATAATAATAATTAATAATAATCATAATAATAATAATTATTATTAATTCAAATATAATAACAACAACAACAACAATAATAAGAATATTATTATTGTTATTATTATTATTATTATTATTATTATTATTATTATTATTTAAATACTAAATTTGTTTAAATAAATCAATGTAAATGTACTTTTTATTTGTACTATTTTCATTATGGTGATGTTGGTGAGGTGTTACGGTTTTATTGTCTTTTGATTAGGCACAGTTATAGATGATAAATTATGTTCATTTGTCACATAAATCCTTCTGAATGTATATTCCTCAAAAACAAACAAACAAAAAATCCTCAGTACAACAGCAGTATTTGCAAAGCAACAAAAGCCTGCA
Organism: Danio kyathit; assembly: GCA_903798195.1. Classification (NCBI taxonomy): domain Eukaryota; kingdom Metazoa; phylum Chordata; class Actinopteri; order Cypriniformes; family Danionidae; genus Danio; species Danio kyathit. The sequence goes on from CAIGQS010000178.1 coordinate 47,157, forward strand.
GTTAAATTCAATTGTGGGTAAATTGCATTATGGTGCAAATCTGCTGTGGTTTGGGTTAATTGATTGTATTTATAGACCAAAGCTGTTTGTATTCAACTTGACTTTGCTTTGCGTATACTGATGGTTGTGCTGTACAGGACTATACGTTTTTGCTTCACTACATTAGGAATAATTGATGATGGCCCCATTGAATTATCTATAATTAATGTACACCCGAGGTGGGCCATGATGCAGATGCCTTCCAAAATATTAAAAGCAATCTTGTGGAAAAAAAACAGATTGTCACATTACTTAATTTGCTTGGCCACTCTTCCAATCAGAATTGAGCATTCAAACCGTGGCTTTAGTCTGCACCAAATGCTTGTGATGTTGAGGGACAAAACCTGCTGCAAGACCCATATTAAAGTATCTGCTCACCCAGCATCCAGGTTTACCTGATGTCTATCTGAGACCAATGCCACTTGAACACTCGCAGAACAACAATAAGAAAAAGGTGTTGTTGAAGCTTTGACCACAAGACCTGACTTCAAAGTGCAGATGAAAGCTTTTCAGATGTGGACTGCTTCCCGGAGAGGGTTTGCTCAATGCTCAGAATGGAGTGGGTGTTTCTGACAGGCCAAGAGCGGGCTACTGGACTTAGCTTCCACACAGGCCTGGAGATAGAGTAATTCCGCATGTTTTGCTATAAAATAATGCCTAAAGCAGGAGACTATGACAAGCTGAGTTGGAAATGTAGGAGAAACTAGACTTTTTTTCATTCTTATATTTCATTAAACTTATAAGACATTACTGATGACTAGGAGAATAGTTTATGAAAGTGAGGAGACTGGGGCTAGTTGTAGTTTGAATATGTTCTGAAAGCTTTCCTCTACAATATAGATTTATTTCCTTCTGATTGATCGAGTACACTAGCTATTGTTTAAAATCAATATTTGCTTATTTTGCCCAAAATAGTGTACAAGTTTTAAAATAAAGCACAATTTTCATTCTATGCATGCAAGAAAGAAAAAAAACATTCCTAGGAAAATGGACACAGAATATTATTAAAAATATTTTTAAAAATTCCCTACAACCAGGAAAACCTATGGCTTGTTGTTTTCACCCTACAAAATGAATGGCTTGCACAGACACATGCAATAACAAATGCTGTCATGTTGTCTTACCTTTACGGATGCCTGATGTTTGGATATGCAATTGAGAGAGACAGTTTCAGGAGGTAATTTAACTAAATCATTTTTGGCTCTGGCTTTCAGAATAACTAAAGCAACATTTGAGATTTTGCACGCTGACATCAGTCTGGTGGTTAATCACCAGACTGTGGTAAGTTATCCAGTAAGACGATCTGCTGAAGCAAGTGAATTATATTATAATTTGTTTTGCACAAATTTACAAAATTAATGTTTTTGCAAATGCTTTACATTCATTTTCAAAATTGTCCTAACACAAGAATGGGTGTTGTTGAACTGTTCTAGGGCAACTTTGATAAAGGTGTAGTATGGCAGTAAGGGGTTTGTCTGTAAGCAGTAGTGCATGAATATGCTTTTTGCCATCTTTGCTTGTTTGTAAACTTGCAATCTTAATGTCTTAAAGCTGGAATAAGCATTTGCAAGAACATGAGATATTGTATTATTACATATTACAAGATAAAGTATATACCCACTTGTAATAGCTTTTCCAATCAGTGCTTTTTATGCATTATTCCTAAATTTGCATTAAAATTAGGTGAATAGAATAGATGCCATCAAATTAGAATGAAAATACATTTCATAATTGACAGACTTTGCTACATTGCTTAATTAAATCAACAGTCATTCAAGCTGAATAATGGCACAATATTGTCTTCTGTGGAGTTCCTTAGAGCTTAATTGAACTATCACATGAGTAGCAGTGCGAAATGGCTATATATTGGCACTGGTGGGAGGCGTGCGTTGGCATGAGGACGCAGGCCGAGTAGTGTCCACCAGTGACGATATACAGCCATATCGCACTGCTACATGTGTGATATTGCGTTTATACAACAGTTCAATAGCATAACCATGTATATGAAAAAGAAAATCAAACATGGAGTCTCACAATTCTTTTGTATGAGGAGCTACTTTCGCCATTCATTCACATCTACAGCTGACATCAGAACAGCAGAAACCATTGCTACTTCACAATGTAATTTTAGAGCTAGTATTTGAATAACTCTAGCGTAATATATAAAGTAATGACAAAACAGGTGATTTTGCTCACATTTTAAGATTATAAGTCTGAACAGAGATTTCTCAGTATTTCTCTTTTGCAATCAGGAGATCACAATAATTATCCCGAAACAACCAAAGCAACGGAAACACTACCAGATTACTGTTACAATTGCGATAAGGAAAAACGCCTTATTCCTAATATTTATATGAATCAGCTTCATATCTGTACGGTTTAAAGCACTATATAAGCACTAAGGTGATGCTTTAATTGACCACGGTAAGTTAGGGACCGTAGGGAATTTAATTAAAATGCTCCTCATATGGTTGATTCTACTGAAGTAAATATGCAAATGAATATAGAGCTTATCAGTAGAATGAGTGTGCTGTGATATTAAACTAATGGAAAAGGAATGAATATTAGTGTGAGTTATAAGCTTAAATTAGTATGTGTAAGTGAACAGAGATGAGGCATGTCACCCTGGTTGCTTGTAACACTGTTAGGGATTTGTAACTCTCGGGAACATAGTATGATAAGAAGAGAAGAGCAGAGAGCCATCCGACACTGGCCATTAGAGACGACAAAGTACTTGATGGTTTGGTCAGACTAGTGGTTGAAGATACAGGCTAGTAAGCAAAAGGCTGTACATTCATATGCATAAGCAATCACTAAAGTTCCTTTGGCAGGGTATGTTGCCATATTATTTTATAACATGTTTTTGCTCTTTTCTAATGGAAGTGCTGTGTATCTGGTGGTTTTCATTATTTATGGTAGCGATAGACGTGATATTTTATTTTATTTTTAAAACATTTTTTGAATGGGTTAATCACATTATAGCACTATAATAATTCTTTAGCTAACAATAGATTATGCATTACCAAACATTAATGATGAAAATACAATTGAAAGATGAGTTTTTTATAAGAGTTTTTTTATGTTCATTAAAAAATACACTATTTAATTTCCAATAGTCAATGTCAATTAAATATTAATAAATTCAACATTTTATTTTAAAATGTATAAGTATCATTATCTAAGATTTATAAATGCTTCTCACAGCTAACAAATTTAAATGTATGGTGAATGTTACCATTTCCTTCCTTGCTACCATTATCAGCTTGTATCACGTTAAACACAGAGTGTTTACCTCTGTGACATGAATGTGAAACATGTCATGTTTATGAAAAAATGTGTTCCAAAAAAATACCTATTTTTCTGTATAGGTATATTTTTAACCCAGGCTCATTCTGAAAACGTACCTCTATATACATTTTTGGAGTGCACCAAATACGTCCCAGGAACTAAATTTTTTTTACAGTTTTTGTTTTTCGCAAATCCACCAGAGGCTGTTGTGTACGTAATTTTAGATTTCAAATTTCTCTCACCAGTGCATTTGCACCTGCTGTTCTTGTGTACATCCACCGAGGCCACTGTCGACTGACTGAATGATTGACTGACTGACCGATCGACTGACCCACCCTCCTCATTCCCTAAACCCAACCAATAATGTTTTCAAAAGCACAGATTGACACGATTGACTATTTTCACCCTGTTATTTATTTGTTTATTTTATTTTTTGGATTCTGTTTTTTTCTTACCCTCTTTCTGGAACCGTTCTTCACCAGATACAAATCCTATCATCTTGGTCAACTCCTCTCTGCGTCTCAAGTCTGTCAACGTACATGGTGAGCTACTGGACAAACTGGTAACAGCGGGAAAGCCATCCATATGGAGGTAAGCGTTCAGCTAGTAAGCATGAAAAGGAACGGCATCATGCTGCCCCGTAGCGTTCGCTTTATAGACGAAATGCAGCCATACATACTTCTGGCTACATAATTCGTGATCTCCAAAATGTGCTGTATATAGAATATATACAGTATATAGAATTTTTCAGAATGAGCCTATGTTGCTTATTTTTGTGTCATTACTACTTTGTGAAGAACATTCTGTACAATTGGCAAATATTTCTTCAGTTTCTAAAAATTCAGGTCTTTGTGTGAATAAGAAAAAATTAGACCACAGAATTGTATGATTAGGTGTACAAATGTTACTTTTGCTTTACTTTCCATTCCATCAAATTATTTTCATTGCATTCTCATTATCTAGCAGTTTTATTGCACGATTTTGCAGTTCACAGAAATGTAAGATTACCCTTTCTTATCAGACCAAATCTTGGCAAATCTGAGCACAGTGTATGACAATGTTGATCAAATCAATGAATCTGAAGTGGAGACGATGATTACGGAGGTCTTATTATCAGGAGGAAGCCATAGATGCAGCAATAGTACATGAATAATATTCTCATGTTTAGCATACAGATGGCAATGGCAATCATCGTGCTAATATATGCAAATCTCTTGTCTGATACAATCACTCGAAGTGACTTAACCTTTAACCTCATCTATGTTATACATTCCAAGTGTCATAAAAAACCAATTACATTTTACTGCTTTCATGCTGTCAGTGTTATTATTGAAATAAGCGTATGAATTATGATACAGATTAAAATACATTGCAGAAAATACTTGACATGAAAAATATTGCAAATGTTTCTAAATGACAGGAGATAGCAGGACTGTTTTTCGCCAGATCAGAAAGAAATAAAATATTTGAAAAGGTTAACTTCTTTTCAGAATCATGTCTGACATTAAAGTATCTCTTAGAAATGTCTACACGTTTGAGGAAATAACTGTCCTTTATAAGCCTTCCACAGTGTGCACTGTTCATTTTGTATAAGCTTTTGTACTAAAAATACAAAAGGGCAGTTGAATGATTGTTAAAAAAAGGCCTAACTTATGATTCAGGCAGTTATAAATCCCATGAAGGAGGTCTGAATTGGTCACCCATGAGACTGAAAACAGTAAAATGTTTAGAAAAAGAAAGTGACTTATGAGCATGTATAATCTATATCTAAGATATTTTTCTAAATCATAGTTACACTATACACAATACCAATGTTTTACTTCAGAAGAGTTAAATCAATATTCGATGGATGGATAATTGGATTAATCAACGCAAATGAAAGACATGTTATCCCACCTTTATAGAAAAAAAAACATTTTGCTTAAATCCAAATCATTCTGAAAACATATTGCTATATACATTTCTGGAGAGGGTCAACTATGTTCAGCAGGAGCTACGCTTTTTTTGCAGTTTTTGTTTTCGCAAATCCACCAGAAGTCGCTGTGTATGCTTTTTGAGATCTCAAATTTCTCTCGCGAGTGTCGTTCACACCTACTGTTCTCTGACCAACTGACCAACTCCAATCGACTGACCCTTCTCGACTCTTCTCCTTACCTAACCCAACCAATAGTGTTTTCAAAAGCACCGATTGACTTACCCACCCACTTCCCTAAACCTAATCGACAGTTTTAAAAGTCAATCCAAAAAAAAAATCCCTCACCTGATTTTTAGCACGTTTTCAGATTTTACCACATTCTCACCCTATTTACTTGTTTTTTTATTTTTTGGCTTTTGTTTTGGTCTTACCTGCTTTTTGGAACTGTTTCTTCACCGGACGCAAACCCCGTCAACTTGGTCAATCCTCTTACATTTCAAGTTCGCAGACGTACATGGCGAGCTACTGGACAAACTGGTAACAGTGGGAAGCCAATCCATATGGAGGTAAGCTGGTAAGCAGACTCGAACCCCGTCATTGTGGTTAACCTCTGTCTGTGTCCGCCACTTGACCAGCTAACTGGACAAACTGGTAACAGCGGAAAAGCCATCGGTACAAAGGTAAACGGTCAGCTGGAAAACGTGAAAAGGAACAGCGTCATACCGCCCAGTACCCTTCGTTTTAAAGACAAAATGCGGTCTGCGCCAATAGCTTAGTGATACTGTGCGATGACATATAGCACCGGCGTGCTCACGGGCGCCCTGAGTTTGATTGAAGTCCTTTGCCGATCCTTCCCTTCTCTCTGCTCCCAATGCTTTCCTGTCTGAAATCTCGACTGTCCTGTCATAATAAAGGTAAACCTAAAATTAAACCCTAAAAAAAATTCTAAAAAAAAAAATGAAATGCAGCCATACGTACATTTCTTGCTACATAATTCACGATCTCCAGACATGTATATAGGGCTACATTTAGAATGAGCCTATGTGGCAACAACAATCTAATGTGTGTGTGTGTGGTGTTTGTGTAAGTGTAAAATGAATGAATACTTTAATTCATGGACACATTAATTGATCAAAAGTGGCAGTAATGGCATTTACTATAAGGTGGGCATACAATAAGTATATATTTAATCTAGATATAAGCTCCACTGTAATCTTGGAATAATCTAGATTAAAGTGGCTCATTTGAATTCTACCGAAGGCATCAAATATGTTTGCTACCCAAATAATGACATCAAAATGCATCACAAACTGCTTGAGAACTGTTTCTACTATGATAATTGGTGATGAAAATAAATTATGTTTAATAGATGGCACGTTGTGTTTACTAACTGTTTATTCAGTTAAACATGAATTTTGAACTGTAGGCCAGTTCAAAAATTCATAAGCTCGAAACAGCGATTTTTGATTACCCTTAATTCCAAGTCACCAACAGAAATGGAATTAAGATGTGGAGTATGCATATATCAGTGGCATTATGAAGTAAACACTGCAACTCAAACTATTACCCGTCATTTAGGACTTTTCACCATATTTTCCGACATGATCCACACATGCGGTTGTCAGTAAAGGACCGCGGACTTACACACACACTCACACACACACACACACACACCACTCAACACTTCGCGAAATGCGGATGTTTTTTTCTTTCTATTCGCATGTGTTATTAAATTTCCATAGCACTCTCACCAGCCGTACTCTTATTTGCATCTAATACCCTAGTTTGTCACGGGAGCATGAAGTAAATGTTCATGGGATGTGACTGAAACTGCCGAACTGCAGTTAAAGTCACCCAAAATACAGGGAAACTCTTACATGAAAGCACTTCACATAAACACCCTTAATTATATTATTGTCTATTAAGGCAAATAACTAGATTACAGATGTCCATGTAAGCAGAGTCAGTAGTGTCTTCGAAGTAAGTGAAAGATCCAGAAGAGCATCCTGCTGATTTGATTCAGAAGGGCACTTTTTTGTCAGACGGTTCACCGGTTTGACTTTCATTCATTCACCGTCATTCATTTAAAAAGCACCCGGTCCATTTTATTTTTATGTTTACTGGAACACATAAACTCTACAGGCACCTGAAAGTTAGATGTGGAGCTAACGTTAATCAGATTAACTATAGTGAACTGCATCTATGTTAGCACTTTCACGTTTTGGATGTGGTAATTTCACAGTAGGAATACACAAGTGCCAAGACTCTTCTCGCCCACTACATTGCAATTCAGCAGGTATACATCTGTGCTAAAATATCAAGGTGAAAGTCATTATAGCTTGCGTAGAATAGACCCAGCTCCCAACCCAACATTGAGAATAGATTAACGGCGATATTTTTTTTATCGCCTCAATAAGAGTCTCGCAGTTACAATAGCACGTTAACACCGATAACGGCCCACCACTACACTTAACTATTTTAATTTATTCTATAAAAAAAAATCTAATTATTAAAACAATAAGAAGCTATTCTGAATTGTCTAATTATGTAAGACAATTATATATGTATATATATATATATATATATATATATATATATATATATATATATATATATTATATATAGTATATATATATATATATAATATATATATATATATATATATATATATATAATATATATAAATATAAATATACCACAGCTAACAAAATATATGAATCCAGCAACTATATTTAACACTGATATTAATAAAAAAAAAATGATTTTTGAATCAACCTATCAGAATGCTTTCTGAAGTATTGTGTGACTCTGGACTATGAGTGACAATAACACTGTTTTACATTAGCAGACCAGAACTTTTTATCCACAATATACGTAAAAATGAGGATTAAAGAAGCACCTTGGAATCATCAGAGAACAGTGGTATGTATATCCCATGAAAAGTCTAAGTTGGTTTAGGGTTTATTTGTTTATTTTGCAGGCTCGGTGAGCATAAATGTTTTTTTTTTTTAAGAGCATCTTACCAACCCTCAGACTTTAAATTACAGTGCACCTGAAATACTACCAATGGTTGTGTCAATGGCAGGTCAACTGACAATAAGAGTGTATCAGCAAGTTTAAAAGTTCCAAGAGTATGACACTTGTATGGACTTACACTAGAGAAAGTGCTGAGGACCTGGCAGGGCTTTCTGAATGTGTGATGAGATGCGAGCTCTTACATCATGAGTCCTGACGCTGCAGTTCTTCTGCTGTTCAGTGGGTGGTAGCAGAAACCCCTCTGACAGCCCGTCTCGCTTAAATAGCCTGGACTGTACAGGGAATTCAAAGCCCACCTTTCACAGTCAAAGAGGACAGCCAAATACAGAAGAGCAGAGGAAAAACGTGACTTGTCATATCACTCAGGGGCCAATAAAAAGCACTGTTTTTGCTATGTAAGTCAATGATCCTCTGCTGCCTCACCTGTTTGTATCCTTGAGCAAAGGGTTGAACTTTAAGTAACACCCTCTTTTTATTCTTGCATCTTGCAAGGCTGTTGCATTATGCCAAAAACAATTTCCTGCTGTATATTACAAACATGCTGCCTTTGCAACAATTTATGTATCAGGAATTTGACAGTCATCACTTTTTGACTTAAAATTAAGTAACTGGACCATAATTCTGAATATATTTTAAAGCCCATTACGTTTTTATAGACAACATCACAGTGAGTTGCTTATAGAAGAGGTTTTACTTTGAAACTTGTTTCCCTTGATTTAATGGTATAAAGTTTTCGATTAATCTATTTGTTCAATCCAATACCAGTACATCAAAATAAATAAAAAATAAAATAAAATAAAATAAAATGAAATTGAAAATGAAATGAAATGAAATGAATGAAATGAAATGAAAATAAAAAAAATTAAAAAAATAAAATAAAACAATCCGGGTGCTCCGGTTTCCCCCACAAGTCCAAAGACATGCACTATAGGTGAATTGGTTAAGCTAAATTGTCCGTAGTGTATGTGTGTGAATGTGAGTATATGGGTGTTTCCAGTGACGGGTTTGCAGCTGGAAGGGCATCCGCTACGTAAAACATATGCTGGATAAGTTGGCGGTTTATTCCGCTGTGGGCGACCCCAAATTAATAAAGGGACTAAGCTGAAAAAAAATAATGAATGAGTGAATAAATAAACAGTTAAAAAAGCATAACAACATTCTTGACTTATTAGTTATGATATGTATTTTGGATATTTGTATTCAGAATATTTGCTATTTATTTGCATAAATGACTAATTTGTTGAGAAGGTTACTTTGGGAATGTAATGTTACAGATTACAATTTGCACTATTTATAATGTAATAGGTAGGATGTACTATTCAAATTACTTAAAAAAATAAATTGATTACTTTGAGATAATTTTTCTACATTTTTAATTAATGTTTTCTACTGTTAATTCTTCAAGCATTTAAAACCATGCAGGGTTTACCTTACAGTACTCAGCATTGGATTACAGTGTAATAAGGACACAGTGACGGCAAAGTTCATATCCATTTGTGGTTGTTTTATTTACCAGTTCAGCAATCCCAATCACCAATCTGGTATTACAGTCGTAATGACAAGCAGAGGGTCAGACATCTAGAGAGTTCGTAGGTTGCTAGGCAAACCAGCAACCGTTTTGACAAGCTGACAAACTTGCTGTCATTCTGATACAAGTTTTATTTATGGATAAAATGACAAAGCACTGCAGTGCTTGGGTGTTCCTGTGTTTGTCTGAGATAAGAAAAGACGCAATATGCGAACGGCCCCTAAAAAGACTGCCATCATTTGCAATCTCCAGCAGTTGATCTGCTTGCACAGCCATGTGGATTCACCTGGATTTGTTTGACAAATATGTTGTGGATCCATTCCTTGGCAGTTCGCGGGTCCTTCACTGCAGTGAAAGTGCAAGTGAAGGGCCATGGGGCCTTTTCCCCTTAGCAAAGAAACTTTTCAAAGATGTCTGGTTCTTACTCCTTTTGCTAGCTTTGGTTAAATTTTGGCGCTTAAGTGACCGAAATGTAAGCGAGAGAATATGGTAAGATTTTGAGAATAAATGATTTTTTAAAATAAAAGATCGGTCAGACTCAGATATTAAAAGGAAATAATTAATGATTTCTTGTGCAGGCCCGGTACCAATTGATTCACAAATCGCTTACCGGTCCACAACCCGGTGTTGAGGACCACTATATAAATCACTTGGTAAGGCAGTAAACTGCCAAAAACTTGCAAAGGGATGTTTAACTTGTTTGGAAAGAGCGGATAAATATGGATGGCATGTCTGTAAAAGCATTGGACATGGTGCCCTTTCCTCTTGTGGAATTGGATGATTGGGTATGATATGATTGAATTGAGTCCAGGATCCACAAAATGTGAGATGATGCTATTCACAATCTCTCTTCAGGTCAGTAGCCCTCCCAGTCCCAAATATTGGAGCTGACCCCCTCTCCATCTCGAGTCCAGGAGTATATTCACCTTGTAAACCAGTGATTTGTCAATGTCCAGCAGAGGCTGTGGCGCAGCATTGGAGTCAGCATTTAGGTGGACCAGTTTGAGGAGCAACACATGAAAGGATGAAGAGTTATGAGAGTTAGCACAAAGCTCTGACTGGTACGTGATCTCATTAAATTGATGGATAATTTTTATCGGTTCCCAGTACTGGGTTTGCAGCTGGAAGCGCATCCGCTGTGTAAAAATATGCTGGATATGTTAGTGGTTCATTCCGCTGTGGTGACAAACTGATGAATAAAGGGACTAAGCTGAAGGAAAATTAATAATTATTAATAGGCCAATCTACCTGGGGCTAGAGCTTCCTACTCGGCAGCTTGAGATCCCTTATCGATAGCCAGTCTCTCTGTCTAGGTTGGTAGGGAGGATGTGGGCATTATTGTCTGTTGGCTTGAATCTCATGACTGCAGATGGCCATTTAAAGATGGAAAATGAGCACTGTCTCGCACCCTCTCATTACGTCGAATTCCATTGTCAACCACTGGAATAGATGAGGGTTCGCCAGAACATAGGAATAATGGAGGTTCAAATCCAAGATCAAACTGGAATGGGTGAATCCTGTAGAAGAGAGTTCTGGGCATATTCTGGTCATTGCAGTAACTCAGTCTACCGGTTCTGCTTATGACTGCAATATGGCCATACATACCTGCCAGATTCCGGATTAAGTCATTCCACTTGGCTGGTAGACTGAGGGTGGTATCCAGAGGTCAGACTCACGTTGATGTCCAAGTCAATGGGTAACTCTGACTGAAATGATGTCCTCTGGAAATCCATATACCCAGAACACATGGTGAAACAAAGCTTGAGCTGTTTCCATGGCTGTTGGAAGACCTTTCAGTGGGATAAGCCAGCAGACCTTGGAAAATTGTTTTATAATGACACGGAATGAAGTACATCTTCAGATTGTGGCAGGCCAAGTGAAAGGACAAGTGTGTTGAGGAATGGGCAGTGACTTGAGCAGACTAGATGGAAGTTCTTTGGGGTCTTTAACTAAGCACAGGGTTGACAGATTTTAACATCGTTTGCAATGTCTTGTGACATAGAAGGCCACCAGAAGGCATTTGTGCCAACTTGAGTGACCAGGGTGACCAGAGGGTATCAAAGTGTGTACCCATTGAATGACCAGATGACTTAATTGTTTGGGAACAAACTGCTTGGTGGGTGTACGTTCATTAGATGCAGGTTCAGAGTGAGTATCCCTTTAAATCACTTCCGTAATATGCCAGTTTACTGGAGCAATGATAATGTATAATGACAGAATAGGTTGTGGAGTCTTTAATGGAGTATCATGGTGATGTGTAAGAGCATCAGCTGTACTGTTTTTGCTGCCACTTGGTGATGATGAATTAAAACCCTAAGATGAAGAGGGACCAGCAGGCTTAGAGAGGGTCAGGCATTTGTACATTCTACATAGACTATTGAGAGTCCTATGATCAGTGATTAATTGGATTTTTTCCAATAGTATCTGACTGCAGACTTAAATACGTAAGATGAGACAATCAGTCTCACACATGCAATACATGCAGTCATACACAATGCACTCAATTGAGCTAGTGACATTACTGTGAGGGGTAAAGTTAGGGGCGGGGTTAGGTGTGCGCATTAAAAGCATTGCGTGCAGCTCTGCTTGGATCTGCACCCGGTCTGCATCCAGACCCTTCTCATTTTATTCTTGTAATGCTAGTCTTACCAATATCTATGTAAACAATGTTCAATTCAGTTCAATTCAATTCATGTTTATTTCTAAAGCTCCTTTACAATGTAGATTGTGTCAAAGCAGCTTAAGATAGAAGTTCTAGTAAATTGAAATGTGTCAGTCCGGTTTCAGAGTTGAAGTTCAGTTTAGTTCAGTTCAGTGTGGTTTAATTTCACTGCTGAAAGTCCAAACACTGAAGAGCAAATCCATTGATGTGCAGCTTCACAAGTCCCAACCAAGCAAGCCAGTGGCAACAGTGGGTCAGGTGTTCATTTGTCACTGAAGTTTGTTGAACTGTTCATGATAACTCTTCAGCATTTTACTCTGGTAAGCAAATACTAGTTTACGTTGAGAAATCTTCACTGAATTTATTTGAGGCAAGGTAATCTGAAATGAGGTAACTGCTGAGTTTGAATTTGCAGATGTTTTATTTAACAGTTCAGCAAATCCTAATCACAATCAAGTATCAGAGCTGTAAAGAGGGTTGTCAGAGGGTAGTCAAAACAGCAGTTCAATCAGGAAAATGGTAGTCAGAAAAATATCAGTCAATAAAAATCTTTGCAAAAGATTGCTTGGCATTGCACTGTTAAAAAAATGGATGCCTCTTGTGGTATAGCATTACATATGGACACATTTTTACAAATCTCACTTAAAATAATAATAATTTTATTCTAAAGCACAGAATTGAAAACTTCTATCAGAAATCTTCTTACTTAGAGACCATTTTGAGGTCAAATACAAATTTTAAAGGCTTTTATTTGCACCACAAATTCAAAGATCCATCACATTAGAAAAGCTACAAAACTAATTTAATTTAACATCCTAGCTTTTCATAAATTACAATTTGGATAAGTGTAAATTTGTTTGTTAGTACTTTCATAAACAACTGCAATTTAATTGCACAATTTTTTTGTCAGTAACTTTAAGGAACTAGTTTACCTTTATCTTATTAGATTTCGTGACACTGCTAGATGTGGCTTGGTCATTCCTTAGCACTGCTAAAAATGAACATCCAGATGCAGTTCACACAACTGAAAGCAATATACATATAAATATATACCCTATTTCCTAGGGGTGTGAACCTACACTGGTCTCACGGTTCGGTTCGGTTACGATTATCATGCCATCGATTCGGTTCAATTCGATATCTCGGTGCATCACGGTGAATTGACGATGCTTTCCATACATAATTAGATTTTTTCTTTACAACACAAGAATTTTTTTTATTAAAATCTATAAATATGTTTATATTTATATATTATTTGTAATACAATTTTGTCCTTTAATACAAGCAGTCAGATATATGAACTGTACCTATTATTTTACCTGCTCAAAAAAAAACACTCTTTGTGAATGAAAACTCCAATACATGCTCAGAAGACAGCATGAGCAATTCATAAACGTTTCATAACAAATAAACTTATGTAAATATTATCCCCCTTGCCTTTTTGAGCGCTGGAAAGTTCTTACACACCCCTATGATTGGTCATTGTCTTCACCCGCTCAACAGAAAGGGCTGCGCTTGGCTTTAGAAACGAAAGCGCTGTTCACCCATGAGTGACGCGGGAAAAACAGCCAGCGGGTCAGTCTATATGCGCATAATACGCGGTTATCAGGTAATCCGTAATACAATAAATACAATACAATAAACTCGCACCACAGGCACGCGTCTGTCTCGATCCACAATCAGCCGAGAGGAGGGAAATTTACCTCACGAACATGCCAGCGGGTCAAATGCCCAAAGTGTGTGTGTGTGTGGGAGAGAGAGAGAGTTAGAGTTTTACAGCATTTCTCCCTAGTAGTGAAATAGCGGCTCGTGCTTTACCATGCCTCAGTGTCAGTGAAAGATCTGCTTTTTAAGTAGTAGAAGTGTTTTATTTACTCACCCTCGCCTCCTTCGCCATAGTATTCTACCGCGACAATCGCGCATAGGGGATAAATGACGTCAGTGCGTAATAACCGGTTATGATCTATTACTGAACCGATATCGAATTGTCCCCATCTGCATCGTGGTGCACCGAAGAAACGATTAATTTTGACACCCCTACTATTTCCTCTCAATAACAAAAATGACAGAGGTGTGGACACTAGCAGCTAAATTATAATGAAAATGGTATGTTGCATAAACTCTGCAATTTACAGGAATCATGTCGAGAAATTAAGATAATTAAAATGACACTGTTGTTTGATAATTAAGTGTGTTTGAGACTCATGACAAGATAAATCTTTGATGAATTCTTTAGCTTCATGATACATTTATGCTCTTTTGGAATTATTCTGAACACTAAACATTAGTTTCAGGAAGAGCATTCAGGAGTGTGCATAAACATTACATACTTTAATTTTCCTAGCAAAATGTAACAAAAAATCAGTCTATATGCTTTAATAGACAACCTGGTACATTTTATTTAGGTTTTTACATGCTGTTAACACAAAGACACAAAAATGTGATTAATACATGAACATTCTTATACTTAGGTAATCAACTCAAATGAATTACAAAATTTGTTCATTTACATGAAACATCAGAAAATCCCATTGAACATTTTTTTTTAATATGACCTGCAAAAACAATCCCTTATCCTAAACTAAAATAGTTACAATTAACCATGAAGAAGTGCTTAAACCCCAAAGAAATGGAAGTGTTTCTGCGCCTATTCAAATGGTTCTCTCACTCAATTAACACTGCAATCGATCAAGGCTCCAAACATATTAACTCATTTTAATAGCCTTCATTTGGCTCTCATCCTCCATGTGACGAAAGCATGAATAATGGTGTCATTAATTGCGATCACTATTCAGATTTCAGTCTCCAATCCAGCAGCACCATTACCTGCCTGTTGCCATCGATTATGACACCCAGCCAATGGGCCCGCATTTACTGTAATTGGGTCAGTTATTATTTATATGTAAATGTATTTTCATATTACTGATTTTATCAGCCAGTGTCTGGAAATAAACGCAGCGTTTGTGTCTTAAATCTGGCCAGGAAAACATTTACAATAAAGCCGGTGATATAATTACAGCAGGTAGTGTTCAACCTGAGTAATAACTTTATCTCGGCTGGTGGAATGGCAGTCTAATGGGTTTTCCCCCCATGAACACTGTTAAATGAAAATGATTATGTAAATAAAATTCATATTTTAGTTGGGGAAACTTTAGGTTTCATTAAGTTGGGAAAAAATGAACGATTTTGGTTTATAATGTCGTCATATGATTGTGAAATCCTGAGGCATTTTCTCATCACCCTTTAATACTTGGTATTATGCAGCTCAGGTGGGTTCAAGCCAAACAGATGATTCATAAGGGGATGGGGTAATTTTTACAGTGTACATAATATTAAAACAGACTAATGAAACTAATGGCTTCAGATGAGGATAGCCACTATGTTCAGGCTAATTTTCTAAAATCATCTACAGTATGCTGTAGAATGTTAATTTTACCCATGTTAAATAAATTCATCTTTATAATTCATTCATCCAAACACAAATTCTTATAACTTTTAATTGCCAACAAGTGAACAGCTTGTAAATGTGTGAACATTACTCTTAAAATTAAAATAAAACTTGCTAGGTTGTCTGTGAAAGCCTGTAGACTGATTAACTTGCATTAAATATTTTTTGAACTACTGCTTGTGCATATTTAGGACCCCTGGACTTTCCTAAACCACTCAAAACCCCTGAATTATGTCAGAGCACTTTCACTGTCAACAAGCAACAGTGAGTTGAAACAGTAATACAATGAAAAAGTAAACTACAAACAACAGGGAAAATACAATAGAAAATGTTACAATAATAAAATGAAATTTAGCCTGCTTATTCAAACATTAAAAGAAGTCAAATCCCATCCTCCTTTTAATATATTCATCATACATTCCTTATAAATGTTAATTATATGAATTATTAATTAATATTAATCATTTGATGAAATTTCAACTGAAGGGTGGACCATATAGTAGCCATCCTCCCCTTTCTAAACGAACAGCCAATAGTTTTTTTTTTTATTACAGCTCTGTCAATGAGCGTTGTTGAAAAATATTTTAAAGAGGGCGGGGGACATGTCAGATACTATAGAGCTTTTGATTTGATTAGAAGATTTGTTGTGAAATTGAAGTATGAGCTAATGTCAAACACAATCAATGATCTATTTAGATGAAAATCACAAACTGCAGGATTTGGATGTTTTATATCAGGTTTCTATCTTCTAAATTTGAATTTTGTCTCTGTTTTGGAGCACACTAGCTAAAGATATACTTAACTAACATATGCTAACATCTAAAAACTTTTAGTTAATTTCAGGGAACCTTTTAAATGTCACTTAAAGACCAAATACACAGGTCTATACTGACAGCCTTTAATTGCTTTCCTGCAATATGAACATTTAAGACATAACTGACTGGGTTCAAGTAAAACATGCCAAGACTAATATTATGACACATTTTTTTGTGTGCATTTAGATGTACAACTGAAAATCCAAATAGTTTCTGCTTGTCAGTGTTTTGCTCCTTCTCAGATTGCATGTACAGAAGATTACCATCATTAACAACAACATTGTAAGGGTACACAAAATGGCACATGGATCCTAATGTGCCCAGCAGGCACAGGATGTCAACATGATGTCAGATTGACATTGTACCCCAACATCGTGGGTGGTACATTGCATTTTGTTTGAAAATGAAAATCATGTTGACGTCAGAACCCAACATCAGGCTGACATCAATGTCCAACATTGGACAGACATTGCATTTTGTTTACTTTCAACGCAACCTAAAATCAACCAAATATCAATGTCTAATGACGTTGTGTGGATGTTAGCACTATTACGTCTATAAGATTTTATAAGATTTGGTTGCCATACCTGACAAATAAATGTCAGTATTTGACGTCAATATGACATTGGTTGAAGATGTTGGCTCGACGTTGGACTTTGGTCACTTTCCAAGACAGCCTAAAATCAACCAAATATCAACGCCATTTCACGTTGTTATTGGATGTCAAAATAACATTTTGGCGTCCTGAATCTAAACTAATGTGAATTTTTTATGCCATTTTTTGTCTGCTGGGTGGTATTGTGTTTAATCACTTGAAGTCAATTTAATTCAAATCTTGCACAGCCCTAGTCATTATACCATCTTTGAGAACAAATAGAGGCCCTGGTGGGTTTGTAAACTCTCTTGTATGCTCTGTAAAGAAACACCTGAAGCTGCATTCGTTTTATTAATCGTTCAATAGCCCAACAGTTAGTACTGCCTACTTACCTGTATTTGCACCAGGCACTCTTATAAGCAATCCATGCTTCTGGGAAAACATTGAGCAGATCTGAATGTGCCTCATGCATGAGTGCATGTGTGAGTGGGCTTGAATAACACATGTAAGAAACACACTTTTTCCTCTCCATTTGCACTAAACACTACCCTCCACATTTTCGAAAAAAAACATTCTGAGTGTGTTTCACACAGGTGAGTGGGCTTGACAAACCACATGTAGGAAGCAAACTCTTTTCTTTCCATTTGCACCAGACGCTTTCCTACACTCTGTTAAAAGGATAAAAAAAAAAAAAAACCTTAGGCTTGTCAATGATTTGCCACCCACTTCAAATCTTATCACTCGATTGAATGGCCATTATTAGTGGTTATCAGGTAATAGATATTGGCCAGTAGGGGTCTTCTGCACCTACTGGCTCAGAAGGCTGTTATCATTCATCCACATGGTTAATCACCTATACTAATAGAAAAGATTCCAGATCCAGATCTGTTTTTACATTTCTATGATTATTGGGTTTAGGGTTGGGATAGACGTTAATGAAATTCAATTAATGGGAAATTTAATAAATAATATAAACAATTCTTGTTAACTTCCAGCCACAGCCATATGTGATCTATAGCTGATTAACCATGTGGATGGATGATAACAGCCTTCTGAGCCTACCAGTAAGTGCAGAAGTCCCCTACTGGGCCATATCAGCTGATAACCACTGATAATGCCCATTCAATCGAGTGATAACATTCAAATCAGCTGGATTTGAAGTGTGTCTTTTATCATCATTTGTAAGTCACTTTGGATAAAAGCATCTGCTAAATGAATAAGTATAAATGCATAGCCAGATCTATACAGTCTATATTCTCAAATATAGCTCTGCCTTGTAATCAAACTTCCATTATCTTATTGAACATGATTGTGGTGAATTGCAGAACTTGTGCACACGTTTACACATAATTGGATGCTTTCTGAACTACTGTTGAAGAACACACCACATAATAAAATAATCATTCACCTACATTTGTCACTGAGAATCTATTGGGTGAACTTTGGATACTGATATGGACAGCCATGTGGAAAGACCAATGAATTGAGAAATATAGTTTGTGTGTGTGTTCTGGTTGAGGATCAGACATGCTGCTGTGTTCTGAATCATCTGAACAGCCTTGATAGTTCTAGCTGGGAGAGCAGGTAGAAAAGCATTGAAGTAGCTCAGCATATTTACTGTAGTTCATGTAGGGTCATGGATACTTTTTATGAAGTTTGTGTACAGCGTTCTCACTAAAGCAACCTTTTCACATGATAACTGTTTTAGATCAGGTTGTGTTGCAATTTAAGCATTTACGGGTGTATACCTGTGATTTTATTGCCTTTTGACTATTTTTTTTCACCGTTCAAGAGGAAATTGTGTCCAAATGACCTTTTATTTTTGACAAGCACCACAGTCATCCTGTAATTCAATTTCCACATGAAGTGCAGGAATTGGTGAAAAAGCAATTTTGGAAACTCTTTTTGGACCACTTAGTGTTGTAGGGCTGCTATTTGATGGTTTATAGGTAATGATAGTTTAGATGTTTGGCACAAAGGATGCTTGTATCTAAGATCCGAGAACTATAATTAAGTATGGCCGCTTACACACACTGCAAAGTTTTGAGAAAGTAAATTCCCTGTATCATGTGTATATATGTCTTTAATTTGTGATGACTGAGACAGTGAAATCCAGAGCAGCAATTTAGGATGCAAGCAATGGGATTTATTCAATATTTTACAAATATTGTAATATCACTCTTGAGTTAAAATTAAATATTATTGTAAGATTTAAATAGCTATTATTATGCATCATGCTTTCTCCATGACAGTCATTTGTTGATGTTTATGTGGCCTATACCGTATATAAAATCAATACATGTTCTTTGCATCTCTCTCATCCCTTTTTGAATTAATTTCTGTCAGAATACATTTATCCGTTTTATCACAGAAGAAAATGTTTTTCTGATCTGCATTACGATTGGCTCCATAGACTTAAACCCTTTGGAGACCTTCTAGACATCCTTGAATAGTACCTCAAGGAATCTCAACATTTCAATTGCTGCAGATGTTTCACTTTATGCCCTTTCCTTTAGTTAATAGAGAAACTAGAGTAACCAAACTGTCTGCCAAAGGGTTTTCCAAAGGCCAGCAGGGGTTGTTTGGGAGGAAACCTGAGCCTGCTTTCTTTTTCTCTCTCTCCCTTTCTTACTCCTCATAGAGGTTGGGATCCTTATTGGCACAGTAACATTTAGTTGGCTTAGCCATGACATGACACTGCAGCATCACTGACTATGTGTGCAATAATATTTTCAGAATAAGGACATAATCAAATCTATAAACAAATACAGTATATACTGTACACATATATTGTAGCTGGTGATGTGTGTTGGCTGTTTATTTATTCTTTTGAATTGCATTATGAGATTGTGATATCTGTTGTTGACATTTGCAATGGTATGCTGTTTGAGGTGGTCATGTAAATTATGGTACAAAAACCAGCTAATCAACAGCCAGTACTTTTTCTGTTGTTTTAGATTGTGTCAGTAAGAGTCTGTTTTTGGAAATTGAGAAAGCATCAGATTCGTTGAAGCATATATACTTTGTTATATGTTATAAAAAATAATGTTAGGATTGGGCAATGGCAATATAAGGGTTTAATAAAATCTACATATTGAGTAAATCACATTTAAAGTTGTCTAAATGCAGTGCTTATCAATGCACATCACTAATCAAAAATGGTCGTTTTATAATATTTACAATAGAACATTTACAAAATATCTGCACTGTAAAAAAACCTGGTTGCCTTAATTTTTTAAGCTGAATCAAATTAACCTTATGAGTCCATTGAACTTATATTATTAATATATATTATTAAATATATATTAAACTGACTTAATTTTATTACACAAGCTGTTTTAAGTTAGAACATGATTACAATGAACTAAAAACATGTGCTGTCATGACTAATTGATCATATAATTTTTACAGTGTACTTAAATTATAATCTTTACTTTGTATTCTAACGATTTTTGCCATAAAAGAAAAATCAATAATTTTGACCTCCAATAAACGCCTGTTTATGTTAACTGGTAAGCTAGTGTGTGTACAGTGCACAAGCAAACCTTTTGACAAGATATAGACCTGCGACTGTGCAGCAAGTTGTTTTGGCACATAGCTTAATGTAATTATAGTTACTACAGTTATGAGCTTAATCGCATTAATTTAATCAAAGTAGTGTTTAAGTGAGATGAAGTGTAAATGCAATATTACCAAAATACCATCCAGTCGTGTTATAAAGGGTGTCACTGAACCTGTTTATTTTCCTGTTCAGTAGTAATGCATTGATTTAAATCAATCTCATTATATAAAGTGCTATGAAATTATACTGCCTTCTAAAGGCAAAGTGAAGTAACTACATGTTAGTCAAAATTGAGTTAAAGGGCACCTATGATGAAATCATCTTTTGGAAGCTGTTTAGACAGAACTGTGTGTAGGTATAGTGTGTCCACAGTCATATTAGGGTAATATAAAGACAATAAGTCTCTTTTTAACAACTTCCTGACGTTAAAATAGGATCCAAATCCCTCCCATTTGAGGCCGACCGCAACATGATGTAGGAGTGTAGTTTCGCGCCACCAAACTGATTGACAGCCGCGGATTAACATGTCTCTATAGTAACACATATAATCTTATTAGCAAGACAGGTTGTGCGCAAAGCAACTAGGATTTAAAAGATCTGTTCAGCTCATTGTGATCATCAATCATCATCAAATGTGATCAAGAATGAGTTTTACAAGTGAATTACAGCTATTTACTTTAGCTTTACCTATCACCACAGCTGCATATCAGTACAATTATAAAAGAAGATGCTTCAATCCCAGTTTGTGGACGTTAAATCGGGTTTATTTTGTACATTAACATAAAACATGTCCATACTGCAGTGAATATTATGGTGTATCCTGTCACATTTGCCACGCAAAAACAGTGTGTGTGAAATTTGTAACGACTTTGTGTGTGACTTATTGTGGCAGAAAGGCTTGAATTAACTCCACAGCAAATACATCAAATAATCATTGGGAAAGTTTTTATTGTAGCATTTCTCACAAACGTTACATGAGATCTGCTTCCTTCATGTCTGTCACTGTGCTGTTTATCTGATGCTCACAGCCGGAGATAAAAAAATTTTAAAGGGGTTTTTCACCTTTAATTTGGATAGGATTGTGAAGGTTACAGACAGAAAAGTATTGGGAGCAGAGAGGGTGGAAGGGACGACCAAGGACCTCGAGCCAAGAATCAAACTTGGGTCATGTGAGCACAATGGTGCTATATGACGGCGCACTTAACCACTAGGCTATTGGTGCCGACTAGGGTTGGGCCGATAGACGATGTCATCGTCCATCGCCGATGGCTGATAAACTTCATGATGCTGAGCCGGCATCGCGATCTATCGCCCCGCCCCACATGTATATTGATATATAACTTATTATTTGCATGTCATCTTAATAGCAATAACGGTCTTTTCATGAGCTGTGTTATATTATACTTATAGCTGCCGTTTGCACGGCTGACAGCATCGTGAGGATTATACAGTACCTCTCACGCTTAAAATGAGTAGATTCAGTCGCAAACACTGTTACCTGTAAACCCCGTCCCACAGACCATACAGTGAATGGCTTTAGTTATCTTCATAGCGGACTTGAAGCCACTGGAAGTCTTTTATCCACTTTTGGAAAAGTGTAAATGGTGGATTAACATTCAGCACATGATCACTAATAAGATGTGCCATTATTTAACTTTAGGTGGTTTCTAAAACTAAATCTGTCAGTGTTATTTTCATTCTCTCATCTTCAGCATGTCACATTTCCGCGGCTGTTGCTCCTGTCATGTGAAGGCAGAAGGCGTTGACTGAGTGATTGACAGCTGATATTAACCAATCTATTCGCGTTCAGTTCTAGCGCATTGGGCCAATAGGAAAAGCACAAAGGCGGGGCAAGCTTTGCGGGCTTTTTTACTTCAGCCAGTTCACACAACAACTGTTTTAATCTGTTCCTGAGCGCTGCGTTTGGCGTCTTTAGGTGCAAAGATGCATTCTGGATAAATGTCTCCTAAATCCACACGCGCGGTGAGGATTTTGCAGTAAAAACAGGTCGCACGGTAAAAATGTATGCACTAGCACAAATGCTTTCAAATACATATTTTAGGTTCCATAAAATATCGGGCGCAAGTGTGACCAAAACGGTCGAGCTCTAGCATCTTTACTTGTTATTATGTCCTCATAATAATAATAAAATAAGGAAGTTATCATTATTCACAATACAAATTACAGTGAACTCCAAACGAACTCTCGTCTCGTCTCCACCAGCAGCTGTGGGGAAAAGCCATTATGACACAGATCACTCCGCCTGATCATGCCAGAGTCCTGCGGAAAAAAAGTGATTGACAGGTGGTAATTTGTGTATAACTTTATTGATTTATGGTTTGGTTATGGGTAAAGCAAAGACCACGTGGGTCAGGTAGTGAAAACGATACGCTACAATTATTAAATTCGTTATGAATTAGTTGATATTTAACAACAACCACCCCCACCCTGCCTACTACCACGATACCATCGTCCATCGCCGATGTTCACATTAGACATCGTACGATGCCAAATTGGTCAACATCGCCCAACCCTAGTGCCGACATGCAGCTGGAGATTGAGGCACACTCTGACAGGCACATGGGAACGGTGGGCAGGGAGAACTAGTATTAAAGGCACAGGCAACAAAAACAGCTACACTGTGTTCAGAGCAGAAAATGCAATATTCTGAAAGGTATAGTAAACAATCTGATAGGTGTTTTGAGCTGAAACTTTACAGACACATTCTGGAGACAAAAAAGACTTATCTTAAATCTTGAAAAAGGGGTAAAATAGGTGCCCTTGAAAGGGATAGTTCACCCCAAAATGAATATTGTCATCAATATTTAGCCAGTTTCAAATCGAGTTGTTGTTGTTTTGTTCTGTTGAACACAAAAGAAGAATGTTAGAAACCTGTAACCATTGACTTCTATAGTATTTGTTTTTCTTACTATGGATGCCAGTGGTTACAAATTTAAAACCTAAAATGTTCTTTGTGACATCTATTCTGTCTTGTAACAAAGTGTTCTAGTTTGTTAACTTTAAAGGTGTTTTTTTCCATTTTTGTGCTTGCATATAGTTACTGCATTATACCATCACAGGGCAGCACATTTGACTTTGCTAGAAGCAGAACCAAAGAAATTTCCAAAGAAATTATTATTATTATATTATTCTTTTTTCCAATAGTATCTGGATGCAGCCTTTATGATGCAAGCTGAGATTGCATCACTCAACAATGCAATGTCAGACACAATGCACTCAAATGAAGCGAGTGACGTCACTGTGAGGGGTAGGGGTAGGGGTGGGGTTAGGTGAGCCCATTAAAAAGCATTGGATGCAGCTCAGATTGCACTGCACCAGGTCTGCATCCAGACATCTCTCCTTTTTTCAGGTCTGAAGGTAGTTGTGACTTGACACAACGCAGGTGCTGAATACATGAAAAGCACATGTAAACTATGTAAATTGTGATGTTTACGGTTCATATAAACTTTGAAATCTTCAAAATGTGTCAAAATGCCTTAAATGGATGAAGTCAATGAGTATTATCAATACAATGTGGATTTATTAAGCATCCGTTGAAAAGAAAAGCACTCCTCTGAGAGATCTGACTTTAGCATCTACGTACCCACAACTTGTGAAACTACAGATAGAATTTTGAATTAGTATTCGCCCCCTCACTCACACTTTCCACAGTGCCAGGAGCAATGCCATGGGCTTCCAACCAGGCTTCTATTAGCAGTGCCTTAGGATCCTGTCATAACCGACTGGCACAACCCTAAAGAGCTCAGTAAGAATAAGCAAAATTTTACATCTGCCATCATCTGAGGGTCAGTTTCAAACTCTTTGCTTTAGCACAGTTCTACAAAAGCGGCCCGGTTTCATAAGTCACATGAGATCAGATGGGGGGCAAAAAAATAGTGAGTTATCAAACAATCATAAAGCCTAAAATGCTAATGCCCTTTTGCTAACTGGTCCTGTCAGAATGTCATCACAGCAGGAATGAGAACGGGAGAAGAATGATTATTCAATTTCTATCTGTAATGGGAATTTCATCCTTTGTTTGGTGACATTTGTCAATCGGGGAATCATTATGTTATCATCTTCACCAACAGTGCATTGACTTTATAACTCAGGCTGCAGTTGTGTTTTTTGCTCTGCATTACACAGAGTGGGAAGAAAATTAGGGGGTGTAGGAGGAACCGGCAGTTTTGAGCATGAATTACTCTGCCTAGATTATCACTCCATCCAGCGCACTCCACAACCACACTGATGTGAAATTCCAGAGTCTGTAGTGACAGTGCCTGTGTTTTTTTTTTTTTGCTCTTATCATCGGCAGGGACTGGCAGCAAGATATGGTCGAGAAACTTTTTAATGCACTCTACACAAAGCTTTTTTGTGTGTGCTGTACACAAAAAGACACATTTAAATATCCCATTGCTATTTTCTGTGGCCCATAGACCGGCTTGACTGACAGCTGGTATCTGATGCGAATATAATTAGTCAAATTAAGAGTCTTAAATGTAGGATTATAAAAACGGATTGTTCTGTCCAGACTGATTGCGCCGCATTATTTTATTCAGCTTATATACAGCTATTGAAAGCTCTCTGTTTCTCTGGATTTATAGGATTTATATGTCTATACTTTAATTTGTGCTGTCAACATCATGTAGAGGGGCAGCATTTATTTCTGAGACAAAACATTTATTCTAAGCATGATTTGCCTTATGCAGAAGCTCATAATGGAGAGAGCACATGCATTCATTTTCAGGGATGATTAATCTAAATGCATCGTCATCTGATTGGTCATTGCATTCATAAGCTCAAAATGTGTGTGATTGGTTATTGTTCTTAGGGAATTCAAAATATAAAAAGGAATCTGCTGCAGCATGTGCAGATCTAAATGTAATGCCGCAAACAGACATTTTCATTCATTTTCACGTATGATTGCAATGGGTACTGTATGATTATTATGATTATTATGATTATTACTCTCAGCACAGCAATACATTAAGAGCTAAAAAGAAAACGTGATTCAATCTTTTTTTTTTTTTTTTTGCAAATCTAAATGTAATACCTGAAACTGGCACCGTTCATTGATTTTCATTTTCCACTATATTGTGACAGAAATAATAGATTTACCTAGAAAGAATAGTTCACTGAAAACATAATATTTTCATCATTTTCCCACACACCCTTCACTTGTCTTGAAGTCTGTTAAACACATAAGATATTTAAAGCATGTTACAAATCTGTAGCCATTGACTTCCATGCCATGGCTTTGTTGATGGTCACTGGTTTCCAACATTATTATTAATGACAGACAGAGTCCCTAGCTCTGTCTGTCAATGGATCACCAGCTTTCTGACAGATAGACAACAGCTAGTCAGAATGGGCAAAATCACATCCGACAGCCGCACCATCAGCACTGGTGCCCCACAGGGATGTGTTCTCTCCCCACTGTTCTTCTCCCTGTACACCAACGACTGCACCGCAAAAGACCCCTCCATTAAGCTTATGAAGTTTGCGGATGACACTACTGTTATCAGCCTCATCCGGAACGGTGACGAGTCTGCATACAGACAGGAGGTGGAGCGGCTGGCTTTATGGTGCAGATACAACAACCTGTAGCTGAACACGCTCAAAACAGTGGAGATGATAGTGGACTTTAGGAGAAACCCCCCTGCACTCCCACCACTCACCATCATGAACAGCACTGTGGCTGCAGTAGAGTCATTCAGGTTCCTGGGCACCACCATCTCTTAGGATCTGAAGTGGGACATTCACATAGACTCTATTGTGAAGAAAGCCCAGCAGAGACTGTACTTCCTTCGTCAGCTGAGGAAGTTCAACCTGCCACAGGAGCTGCTCGTACAGTTCTACTTAGCTGTCATCCAATCCATCCTCTGCACTGCATCCACTCACAATCACCATCTGGTTCAGCTCAGCTGCCAAAACCGACCTCCGTAGACTACAGCTAATAGTCCGGACTGCTGAATGAATCACTGGCACTACTCTTCCCACACTTTAAAAACTGTACTCTTCCAGAGTGAGTAAAAGGGTTCGCAAAATCACTCTGGACGCCTCGCACCCAGCACACTACCTGTTCGAACTGTTACCGTCTGGTCGGCGCTACAGAGCACAAAAACAGCCAGACAGAGGAAAAGTTTCTTTCCTCAGGCCATCTACCTCATGAACAGTTAAATATTCTTCTACTGTGCAATAAACGTGCAATACTTTCTCATACGCACTTGTACACAGCACCTTATAACCTGTATATTTTTGACTAACTGCATCTCTGTTTATCTGTTTATTGCCTTTTTATTTTCTCATATTTAATTTTGTGTTGTCACTTGTCACTTTATGTACACTTGAAGCTTCTGTTGCCAAAACAAATTCCTTGTGTGTGTGAAGCACACTTGGCAATAAAACTGATTCTGATTCTGATTAAAAATATCTACAAAAAAAGGAAAAAAGAAAGAAACTCATAAATGTTTGTAACCACTAGAGCAAAAATGCCCAAACTAGGGCCTGTGGGCCAATGTTGGCCCATGATAACCTTTGATTTGGCCCACCATCCCATCTGAGAAGGCAGGGAGAATTATGAGGATGGTTTAGGGACTGTAGTTTCTAATTTAATGTAATCTTTTTTTTGTTTGTTTGTTTTATTGCTAAGCTACAAAGAACTATTTGAAATTAAATGTTTCAATTAAATGTTGTAAATAAATCAGATTTTTTAAAATGTACATACTGTTACCCAACAGATAGAGGACAATGCAGAGACATCAGTGAGCAAATAAAGGCAAAGGCAGATTCTGCTTGACCAGTGTACCCAGCATTGAACTCTACTGTGTCATAAATGGTTTGTTTTTTATTGCAATAAGTTATCGTTTAAAATTCTACTGCATTAATTAATATGATTTAAAGTAATGTTTTCTATTTATTTTTAAACATTATGAAATAAATTAGGAAATTACCCATGGCAACTTTAACTTTCAGCCCACGGCTCTCAATGATATTTAGTTTTTGGCCCTTCATGCAAAAAAGTTTGGGCACCCCTGCACTAGAGGGTGAGTAAATCATGAGTACATTTTTCCTCTGAGTGAACTATCCCTTCAAATATGAACTTTTTTGCCCACGTTCTCTTAAATTTGTATGTAATATTTGTAATGTTATATTTGTAACGAAAATAAATTTGTTAATGCTGATACAAGATAATTTCACAGTTATAATATCTTATAATGTATGTCTGTGTAGAGTTTGCATGTTCTCCCAGTGTTGGCGTGGGTGCTCTGGTTTCCCCCACAGTCCAAAGACATGCGGTATAGGTGAATTGAATAAGCTAAATTGGCCGTAGTGTATGTGTATGGATGTGGCAGTGTATGGGTGTTTCCCATTACTGGGTTGCGGCTGGAAGGGCATCCGCTGTGTAAAACATATGCTGGAATAGTTGTCAGTTTATTCCACTGTGGCAACCTCTGAAATAGAGACTAAGCTGAAGGAAAATGAATGAATGAATGAATGAATGAATGAATGAATGAATTAATTAATTAATTAATTAATTAATTAATATACAGTACTACTCCTCAGCTAGGTTCATTACTGAACCCAGGCTAGAATTTGATAAGGTAAAAGCACCCAATTGGTACTGTCCTACAGTGTGTAGAATAATGATAGTACAAAATAGTAAGGAGCAAATATTTTTTTAACATGCTGTAAGCTGTGGACCAATCACAAATGGACCATCTATTCAATCAAAGCAAGGTAGATGGGTAAGGAAAGAACTCCAACCTGATTTCACCAAGTAGGACATGTTGCTGGATCAACATCTATGTTGATCCTGGAACAACATTCCAGTTAGTGATCAGAATTAAGGGATATGTTTACCATTTATGTTAAGTTTAGGCTTACGGTTAGATTTATGCACTTCTGCGTGATTGTTATCCAACTATTGCCCTCTGATCTTGAAAATAATTTACAGTTATGGTTACGTTTAGGGGTAGGGAATAGGTTTAGATTACATTTTTAAACAAAAATGATGTTCCAAGATCAACATAGTTGTTAATCCAGGATCACATCATACTTGGCAAAATCATGATGTGCAAGGAAAGAAGAATGGTTCACGAAGAAAAAAAATGATGAAAGCAATCATTTGAGGGTCTTTCAGAGGTGATTTAAAAATTTAAGTGTATTTTTTCCCCTTCAATGCACGCAAACCTATTGCAAGTGACTCCTAAACCAACACTAGACATTTAAAATAGCATAATAGGGACACTTTAATTCTAAATAGATACCCTGCTTTCAAAGTCACTGTTAAATTACCAGTTCATATAATTACGTTGCACAGCAACCACAAATAACCTATAACCAGACTAATGAACAATATCATTTTGCAGGAGAATTTATTCTGAACATTTTAATGATACGTTTAACTCTCTTGTATTTCATAATGCTATTGCTGACACTATCTCAGTATCTGAGTAAGAGAGAGAGAGAGAGAGAGAAAACACAAATATAATGAACTTCACAACAGATTTGTTATTCAAAATCCCTCTGCAAGAAATAACCAGAGGGGGAAAGCAATTACTGCCAGCTAATCCACACATAGACACTCATTAACATGGGCATAATGATGGTTCTCGGAATTCCCCTGTGTTGAAAGGATACATTACTTTATACCAACATGGTTAAGCACAGTTTGCTTGGTTTGATTATTTGGCACTCTGAGTATGACAGTCCATCAGAACTTCACAGGGGGAACAAAGGCTTGGTGCCTGGTGCTGTTCTATTTCCAGATCTTCAGCTTCACCTTGGAAGTCCTCATTAGTCCAATAACACAGTCCAGCTCTGGAGATGTCTTCATCAATATGTTTCACACTGCTTCTGTATAGATGTTCCTTTTTCATCTGTCCATTCACAAATCCTCATGCTACTTTTCTCCCTTAGTCATGGGTTTTTACGTTATTATTTTCAGGAATTATGTTCAGACACTTAAAACTGAAATGTTTTAGTAGCCATGAAAATGAACTTGTTAATATTTGTAGTTATTGGCTATTTGACCCTTTAACTGCCTACTCTACCAAATGGTTAATGCATATTTTGACCATAATGACTGGTAAAGTCATTTTAAGAATGTTTTAAATAATAGTTTAGATTACACAGCATTGTTGGTTTACAAAAAAAAAAAATCAAACAAAGATAATCCTGTTGCACTACTACACTTGATTTTGGTTTTATTGTAAAATAAACAAAAAAAAAACAAGACAGCTTGAAATATTTTATGGCATACGTTCAAAAAAGATGATTTAGTGTTCAAAAATGTTTATTTTGATTATGTTTTTTAAATAAATTGGTCTTACACTTCATATTTTCTCCTTTTCATAGTATATCTATTAATTCCGGGACTTTTACCATAAACTGACATATCCTCCTAGAGCTTGAGTGCCCACATACGTGGACAGCACATTTTAGCTCTTAAGTGGCAATTTAAAATACGTTGACTTGTTTTATATTTTGTTACAGACATACAGTGTCATCCTGCAACTATTTTGCAGCATATGAAATGTCCCAAACCCTATTTGTAACTGTCCAAAATGGGGAAAAAAAGTTGTTTTTACTCTCTGATAGTCAAAACAAGTAAAAAAAAAAAAAAAGATTATGTTATATATACATTAAAAAACATTCAGGAAAAAGTGTTTTGTGTAAATTCAGACCACAAGTCCACATATATGGACATCATTTTTCTCTAAAAGTACATCATATCAAAAGATGATACTTAGATTTTTATTCTAATTAGGTTTTAATAAGCCCAAATAGCAAGGAGAAATAAAAAATGCATGTAAAAAAACACCTTGGGCCTTAAGAGGATATCAACCATTTGCTAGAGGTTGATACTGTATTTTAGAAATTATTTGATGTGTTGAAAAAAAATGCATTGAGTGTGTTAACTAGCGACATTAGGAGTTAAGAAACACAATCCAAAATTGTCTTTCTTGGTGGGGCAGTTAAAGAGTTTAACATGTTTTATGTTTCAGGATTTCCACTGTGTTTGTCTTCCACCCTCAAAAGGTGAATAGTAAAAATTATAACGCAATGCAATTTTAAAAGAGCACATATCTGTAGTTATGCTCCACGTTAAACAAGTTTTGCACTTAAGGAAATGTATTACTTTTTAAATTGAGGACTCTAGCCATTTCAGTAACTTATAAATGATCGCATGACCTCTTCAAACTTGTTTCTGTAGCATTCCTGTTTTTAATCACTGCATTGTGAGAAAAAAAAGAACCTCATGGCTTACTGCAAAGTGCCTTACTTTTAAAGTTGCACTGGTGGGTGAAAACTACTGCTTTTTATGATGCTGCACCAATACTACTGCATTTTTTCAGTACAAATGTGCACTTACAGTAGTAGAATGCCATTTAAAACATCTTTGAAGACTAGGAAGCCTGTGCTCCAGACTGTCATGAATGTCTTCATGACTGTTTCTTGAGATTGTAGATTAAATATAATAATATTATAAATAATGTTGAGTTTGTGCGGCACAATGGCTCAGTGGTTAGCACAAGGTTGCTGGTTCGAGTCCCGGCTGGATCAGTTGGCATTTCTGTATGGAGTTTGCATGTTCTCCTCGTGTTGGAGTGGGTTTTCTCCAGATGCTCTGTTTTCCCCCACAGTCCAAAGACATGCACTATGGGTAAATTGGAGAAATTATATTGGCCGTAGTATTCAAGTGTGTGTGAATGTGAGAGTGTAAGGGTGTTTCCCAGTACTAGGTTGCAGTTGGAAGGGCATCCACAGAGTAAAACAAATATCGGAATAGTTGGTGGTTCATTGCGCTGTGGTGATCCCTGATAAATAAGGGACTAAGCTGAAGGAGAATAAATGAATAATGTTGAGTTGCTTTTACAGACTGTTTGTCTTGCTTCTTAGAATCATTAATTTGACCTCTACCTGCTAAAAATCACTGACTTCAAGTTTGTGAATCTCAAAGAACAATGTTTTTAGTGGAAATTTTCTTTTTTTGAGATGTTGACAGTCATATATGTGTCACACACTGCTAAAAACACTACTAGGACACATATATTTCACAATTAAGTGAAAATTGATTGATTTTACATTATTTCAAGCAAATTCATTCTTCCGGTTTGAAAACAAATTTTGAAGTTGCGTCACGGCCATGAGATCCTTGTGTAAATTCCAACGCGGAGACTGAATGTCAACAACGTGCATCTTTGAGTTTTCAGCATTAATTCATGATAAAGACTTGGTTCGAACCAATCAGCGCGCTCTATTGTGAATGAGGTGTTACAGTGTTAAGAGAGACGCCACATTGTGTTGCCAATCGTAAATAAAACAAGTGGAAGAAGAAGAATTGTTTGCATACACAGGTCGTCAGTGTTGCGTTTATAAATGTGCCGCAACGAAGGTTTTGTTTCCATTTTTTCCTGCAATGAGAGCACCGATCGTGTGTGGACATGTGAATTACAATGGTCTGCTAACACACGGCAAAAATATATTTGTAAGGAACATATTTTTACCCGAGAGCTTTTCGAATCTGGAAATGGTGAAATCCAGATTTGCCACTCGTCTTCTTTTAAAAAAGACGCTGTTCCAGTTTATGTTGATTGTCCTATCTCTACAGATTTGGTCAGTATGTGATCAACGTTCTTTGTTTATGTTTATTCAGATGGGAAAGTTAGTTTGTATCATCAGCAGTACTCTTTTTGTACATACCTCAGTCAAAATGATTTAGTTACTAAGTTTACAGTACGTTAATATCACTACAATATTATGTTCTTAAAGAACCGCTGTAAATGCTGCTCTCTGAATGTAAACATGTATTAATGTGCTGCTAAAGCATAAAGAATAATTTTAAAAAGTAAAATAAGCAAATAAGTCAGTAACATCTTGTATTACCTGAGGGTAGTCAATTACATCAGCATGTATATTTTATTTTTTTAAATAAACTAATTGAAAGAACAATAGCATACAACATAAGGTACTTTAAACCCATTTTTTAAATATGTGGATCTCTCTTTGTTTAAAACACAGCACAAAAAAAATCATAAAAGCTTCATTATGCCTTTAGGCGTGTTAATGAACTTTGTTAATTAACATTTTCTAAAATACAATATTCTTTGTTCCTCTTTATGCTTTTTTCTAAATGGCAATATTCTTCCATTTCTATTCAAAAACATTCCGTTGCCGCCTTCAGCCTTTTTTGAGCCTGTGATTAACTCATTTGCAAAACTGTTTCATAAAATTGGTTTGTTTACAGAACACAGAGGCTTCTGATTATTTTACTGAACCCCCTCAATGAGTTTATGCATGCATTTGACCAGAAAGCTTTGGTTCCAAGTGACATGAAACAAATTATTACCTTTTTCTACACCTATAAGCCGGGCAGCATGAGAGAGACTGGGAATAGCTCATTTTAATGGCCTTTAAGCTTGAATGATCAGTCTTGCAGAGGTGCAGTGGAGACAGTGGCCCATCCGCTCTACTCCCACTGGCAGCTTTTGAGTGGGTGGGTGGAAATCAAAGAGACCATTTTAAATGAGCATTTCAAATCCATTACACAGCAAACATTTAGATGTGCTGGAGGCTGCACATAAAGCAGAGAAGCTGTGAGATGTTTCCCCTTGTAATACAACACATTTTGCTGCAGATGAAGCGCATAGAGCAAGACAAAAACCACAAGGATATGGATTAAGAAATTCAAGCGAATTGTGTGAAATTCTACAAAATAAAAACACCCACACTGGATCATTTGCCATATTTAAATCTGTGTATGGAATGCCTTTAATCCTTAAAATGTCCTTTAAATATTGAAAATTGTAATAAAATATGCGTGTGTGTGTGTGTGTGTGTGTGTGCATTTTCCTCAGAAAACATATTTCTAAAGGTGCTGTTGACTTGAATTCTTCACCAGATGTTGAT
This sequence comes from Danio kyathit, assembly GCA_903798195.1. NCBI lineage: Eukaryota > Metazoa > Chordata > Actinopteri > Cypriniformes > Danionidae > Danio > Danio kyathit. Next base: position 80,960 of record CAIGQS010000178.1, read on the forward strand.
AACAACCAAAGAAATACATATACAATATTCTTTAAAAATATAAAATATCTTCAACAAAAAAAACAAAAACATTTTAACATGGTCAAAAATGGAGCGGGATGAAGCACAAGCTTATTATTTTCCCACCCCATTACCACATACATCATTCGTCTATTACTTAAACTTATTTCTTCTTCTACTTATCTCTTCTTTTTACATAAGACATATTGTATCATTTTGACATCTTTGACATATTATATTAGTTTACAACTTAAGTTATGTTTAGTAAAATGAAATGACACAGGAAAAAATTATTGAACACATGAAGAAAGGGATGTGTAAAAAGGCAGTGAAAGCCCAGACAGCAGCTGAAATCTCTCAGTAGTTCTTCAGCAACCCTCTGCCCTTCATCATTGTAAATTAATATTAACTGCTTCAGTCCAATATCTACATTAGATGAAGATGAAACCAGAGTGGATATTTTAGCAAGACAATGATCCAAATCACAGCCAAGGAAGCTCTCAAATGCTTTCAGAGGATCAAGCTGCAGAATGGCTCAGCCAATCACCTAACTCGAATTCAATATAAAATGCAAAATAAAGACCAGTATGGATAGACGAAATCCACAGAACCATCAAGATGTTTACACTCTGTTGAAGTCTGTGAAAAAAAATCACACCTGAGCAATGCATGTGACTTCATTTTCCATATGAAAGTCGTCTTTAAGCTATGTAGTTGAAGTTAGAATTATTCACCCTCCTGTTTTTCAACACATTTCTAAAAATAATAGTTTTAATAACTAATTTTTAATAATATTCAGCTTAAAGTGCAATCTGTCCTGCATATTTCTGTAGGAAACAAAGAGCAATGAAGTGTGAACTGACAACTGTGAAGAATAAAATACTCATAAGGACTGGACAATTATTTAAAATGCTTTTAAGAGCTTTCTAATTGCATTTTACGGTGCCATAATAATTCCAATATAGCATTATGTTCATCGTGTGATTCAGTTTAAGTGTTGGACATATAATGAAGTCTGAAGCCAAGCTGAAAATCTGGGTTTCAAAATGGCAAAATTCGTCATTGCTTCTACGTCTCTAATCAAGCAAACATCAATTTTGATTTATGCATTAAAGTATGAGCTGTTCTTTTATGTCAAATTATGCTGGAGATCATCAAGTTTTACATAAACGTGGAGCTCATAACATGTTGAATGCCTAAAAATGTAACTTTCTCATTTTCCCCCATCAAATTCTAAAAATGTCAAAGCATTTTCTCTAGTGGTCTCAGACATTTGGACCCCTTTGAAAATTGACGACATACTGTGCCAGTTGTATGGTCTGGAAAAAGACCCTCATAAAGTGAAAAATGCCCCTGATAACCAGTTCCAGGTGGCAAATATTGGCCTTTGATAAAACTCCACAGTCTGTTCACTAACCGTCTGATGTTGCTTTCAAAATTGGAAGCCACTATTTCAATCTGGCAAACTGTAATCTGATTGGCTGACTTCACACAACCGGGAATAAGAGCATAAAGGTTTTTATCAGTCTGTCTGGAAACAAAGTCATACAGGATCGCACAGTGATTCAACAGACATTGCAGAGGATGAAATAATCACTGGATTTTCCACAGTTTGCCAGATTAGGGACATGAGATTTTGTTGTTAATTATATTTCATTTAAGCTAGATGCCAGCTCGAACTATATATATAAACACACTTACCGGCCACTTTATTAGGTCTAGCTGCTCTAATAAGTCAATCACATGGCAGCAATTCAATGCATGTAGACATGGTCAAGACAGGACAATGGAAAGGTGATTTAAGTTACTTTGACCATGGCATGTTTGTAGGTGCCAGACGGGCTGGTCAGAGTATTTCTAAACCTGCTGATCTACTGGGATTTTCACGCACAACCATCTCTAGGGTTTACAATATCTAGTGGGCGGCAGTTCTGTGGCTGCAAATGCCTTGTTGATGCCAGAGGCCAGAGGAGAATGGTCAGACTGGTTCGAGCTGACAGAAAGGAAACTTTAACTCAAATAACCACTTGATATAACCAAGGTATGCAGAAGATCAACTCCAAATGCACAACACGTCGAACCTTGAGGCAGATGGGCTACAGTAGCAGAAGACCACCTGAGAATTGTTGCTGTCCATCCCTTTATAACCTCAGTGTACTCATCTTCTGATTGCTAATTCCAGCAGGATAACGCGTCATGTCATAAAACGTGAATCATCTCAGACTGGTTTCTTGAACATTACAATGAGTTCACTGTACTCAAATGGCCTTCACAGTCACCAGATCTCAATCCAATAGAGCACCTTTGGGATGTGATGGAACGAGAGATTTTCATCATGGATGTGCAGTAACCAACAAATCTGCAGCAACTGCATGATGCTATCATGTCAATATGAACCAAAATCTCTGAGCAATATTTCCAGTACCTTGTTGAATCCATGTCACAATGTATTAAGGCAGTTCTGAAGACAAAAATGGGTCCAACCCAGTACTAGTAAGGTGTACCTAATAAAGTGGCCGTTGAGTGTATGTAAGCTAAAAAAAAAAAAAAACTAAATGACAAATAAAAATTATAATATCTGACTTTGTATCATGTACACTAGAAATCTAGAAGCAGAATTTCACATGCGACGAGATAATAAATTGGCATCTGAATTTGTTTTTCTAAATTAGCATGGACCTTGTTTTTTGGTTCAGTTGTGTCACTTTAAAGACATGTAAAAAGAACCTATTCATTGCCATAATTGTGAATTAATTTAACACACAAGAGCCTTAGAAAAATGCTCATTTTAGAAAAAGAAAAAAGGCACTTATAGGCTTTGGCATATGAACTTTTCATGTTGTCAGCATTCTGGACTTTCTGTTTGGGTTTCTTTTGTTCTGTTTCCTGTTGTCTTTTTGTTCAGGTTTGTCTATGTGTATTTAAAGAGGAATGAAACCCCCCTTTTTCAGTTCAAGTACACCTCAGAAATTAAAAAAAAAATGCGAGATGTGCATGGAGCAGTGCTGTGAGCAGAGGCATGAGTGAGCGTTGTCGACAGTGCAGGAAAAAAAGAGTGGAGCAAACTGTCAGTTGGCTCACAAAATGTGACGCAAACCGTGAGGAGACCCATGATTTTATAATTTACAAAGTTAAAATGCAAAGAAATAAACAGTAAGTATTTTATTGCCCTGGTACATTTGTCATTCGTAATTTCATATACACATAACCACAATTTGTTTTATCATTATAAAGATAATCGTGTTTATATAAATACTATAAATGAGGAGGACGTCTCTCCTCCTCAATCCCTGGGTCTGAATGCAGACACAGTGGATAGCAATGCAGTCTCTTGCCCTGTCTATTCTAACCATTCCCTGCCGGTAATCTGGAGGATTTTAAACATGTGTGAACACAGCAGCATGGATAAAGGTGATGTGTCTCAATGGTAAACTGATGGTAACGAACTCCACTGACAAAAGACAAAGTCTGCCATTCTCCAAATCTCGTACAGCTCTCCCGACAAAAATTGCTGCAAACCAACAGCTTTGCTGTATTGGGCCGAACAGCATCACGGGGAAAAACATGCAACAAATTCCATGGATCATGAAAACAAAACACATATGACCCGTGTCTCACCCAGTCACTATTGGGTCTCCCAATTTAGCAGGTCTGCTTTGCCTTCGGAAAGTACGTGCGCTCATGAATAATTAAGAAGCAGGCTCTTCTCATAGGATAAGAAAACTCTGCTATGAATAATAATGAGAAACTAACAACACTTCACTTGCAGTTTTGCGCTATGTCACCGATTTTGATCCCGCCCCAAAAATTATTTCAAACCCAGAAGAAGAAATTAGCTAACAAAAGCTCCAAATTATCCAGTTTTATCCACAATTAAAGCTGACAGGTGCTAACATTATCTTAACTGATGCTCAACACAAATCTGTTAACATCTCGAAAAAAGTACTCCAGGGTTTCTTGAACCTTTAAGTTCTGCTGTTCCTTTCAACATTGGTTTGTGGATGGTTTACATTTGTAGATGTCTATCATTAATTCCTGTAGATTTCTTAAAATAGTATATTCCTACTTCCTTCTCATTGACCTTAATATCATCCTCACTACAAACTGACACATTCTTTAAAAATCCATTTTTTAATAATAATAATTTAATTTTAATTCAACAATCATTTAAGCTATATAATATATATATTTAAAACAAAGTACATAAAAATACCTTTACATAAGATCCACAATATCCTCGCGGAGCTGATCATTGGTTATAATATTAGTAACATCTACCAAACCTTATGTCGTAATCAAAAGTCTGGCTACGAGAGACTGCATCTCACCTGATGTCAACAAACATGTTTGGAAAGCGAAGCCATTACCGAAAGTCTGGGGACCATTTGATGGAGGACATAAATTTGCAGAGGCACAAACACACAAACCATGGGGCTATTAGTTACGCAATGGGAGGTCTCTTTCCCCAACCAGCATCCATCATGGTAAAATAGCATCCACAGCTGTGCCATTCCCATCTAAGTGTGTGTGGTAAACTCAGGAGATGCTGCTCTCATCCCATTACTGCAGCATCTCATGTCAGACCTCAGCATTAGTGAGCCCCTGTGTCCTCCGTTGTGTGCGTGTATGCGCGTGTGTGTGCGCGTGCTTTCCTTTATTGCAGTGTGGATCCTAGCGAAGAGCTGCTTTAAGCCAAGAGATGTGACTGATAGTGGCAGATGGAGGACTGATGATTCTGACTGCTCACTGAGGGAAGACACTTCACACATCTCTATTTCACAGTTTGGCATTTAGGCCCCAGTACAAGTCACAAACAGCCAGCCAAGGCACTGTTCCCTCCGAAAATGAGAGAAAGTGAGACTCCAAGGGACCAGATGCCCCACTGTATCTGAATAATGTGGTATCCGAGAGGCGGTGCGATGATATACGGCGTTCTGAAATCCTATGGGTGATATATGAAGCGATTTCTCACTGCGAACTAACTCTGGCTACTGACTCATTTGTAGGGAGAAGCAGAAGTCGACTACTCATGTTTAAACATGGCCGCTACAATGCTATCTAAACAAACCCTTCAGGCTGTGAGCTGATAAGCCCCGGATGGGTCTCTGCTTTGCGTTTAAGAACAAAATGACAAATGCATAGGGGCTGTATTCACATAGCTTAACAATACGATTAGTTTTTGTTTTGGAATGCTAAATACTTCACAGAGTTCACAGAAAAATGCTTATTCGCTACAATGCATTCAGGCAGCCACATAATACCATATGCTCATGATCGTCATGAGACGTGTTGTGAGAAAGTGCACCGTGAACAGTGAACAGTTTGAGGTTTGTTAAAGGAAGCATCAGAAAAGACTGTTGATGTATGAGACTTTGTCAGAGCTTGACAGGAACTTTATCAGTACACAGTTAATGGATCAGTTTTTTTCCTCCATTTCACAAGTGTAAGTAAGTGTGATTAAAATGATTGCCTCCTTGTTCTTTCTAGCTTGCAAAATATATATTTAATTGTGTTTTGTTACTTGTAACCGCTTCACGTGGCTTGTACTGCATCTGGTTAACTCTTTATATTCACATATCACCTCTAAAGCCACATTGAAAATGCGATGTGTGTCGTTTTGTTTACGGATTTGATGCATTTGTGGGCTTGCGATCTTCTGCCATTTGCCATTGCTATTGCCAACATCAGCTGTTCCTACACACGTGCAGCGGTCAAGTTTCAAAATAGTTCAGCTTTTGCTGCTGTGTGGATTAATACTGAATGTGTCGTTGTTTTTACTCATGGTTAAGAGTAGAGGAATATGCCGGTGTTTGACTGCGTTGCTTTATGCACTCCTGCATTGGGCTCACACATATACTCTGCACTCTGACGTCTTCAATGATGTTGATAGGCTATAGTGGGCATTTCTCTCTGTCTCGCGCTGAACACAGTCGACCAATCGCAACAGACTGGGTCATCAGACCAATCAGCGCATATTAGCATCACGCTAAGAAGGGGTTTGGGAACAAATGAATCGCTGAACGAATAATATGGGAGTCGTTGGGATAATTAGGTTGTAAGAATGGTATTTTGACCACAGCGGTTCGTACTGTAGTTCTGCCGAGCGACTAAAAAGTTATCAGCATGATGGTAAAAAACTGTACATTTCTAGTCAAACCATTCTTCTGCAATCTTATACCAAAAACGGAAATAAGGGCAGTATTAATAGCTAAAAATGTGGGAGAGCGTTGATATCATGTGATTGTATTGTATTGCAATATGGAGCAATTAAGTGTTGATGTTAAATTAAAAGTAATTCACAAATACTTGAAAATGAGATGATTTAATGACAATAATTCTCTATGGTTACAACTGAATTAGTTACAAATAACTGTATAAAATGATAAAACATGAAATTATAAAACGATATGATATAAATTGTACCTAGCTTACTGTAAATGTAAATTTAAAGTTACCAGAGAGAGAGGGAAAGACAGGGGGAGGGAGAGACAAAGAGGGAGAGAGAGAGAGAGAGAGAGAGAGCCAGAGAAGATAACCTCCAGAAAAGGAGAGGAGCAGAGCTCAGGAAGGAGCAGAGAAAAAAAGAGACAGAGCCAAGTTTACCAGCTATTTTGTACCTTTCTTGACCATGTGACCAAAGCCCAAATGCTGAGACATTCAAACTGACCAATCAACATGTGACCACATCGTAAAACCCCCAAAGTCCACACACCAGGCCCTGATCTTATCAGTATCTGCCTTTGGAGTCATCATGGACCTTTTTTGGTGAAAAAGACATGTTTTGCCATATAAACAAATGCATAGGATAATTTAGACCCTTACAAGGTCAAAATAAATGCATATTATAAGACAATGAAAGGGTTTTTTGACCTTGCATGCATATCAGCCTGTTGTTAGAGACCATCAAAACCAAGATATGACCTTTTAAATGCATAATAGAGGCTCTTTAAAGTTTTGATATGCATTTATGAAAAGAAATGGAAAAATATATATATGGAAGATGATATTTACTTACTTGCATAATCAAATGATTTTTGCCATAAAAAGACAATTAATAATTTTGACTCCTTGGAATTTTCCCACAATTATAACTTAAATAAAGGATCACAAATGTTAGTAAATAGCAATAACAATGTTAAGAATTCTGCCTCATTTCCAATTCTCTATGCCAGGGGTGACCAACCCTGTTCCTGGAGATCGTCCTTCCTACAGAGTTTAGCTCCAACCCTGATCAAACACACCTAAGCCAATTAATTAGGACCTGAACAGCACTGGATAATTACAGACAGGTGTCTTTGATAAGGGTTGCAACTGAAATCTGCAGGAAGGACGATCTCCAGGAACAGGGTTGAGCACATGCTCTATGCCAGGGGTGCTCAACCCTGTTCCTGGCGATCGACCTTCCAGCTGATTTCAGCTCCAACCCTGATCAAAAACACCTGAACCAATTATTTAGAACGTGAGGAGCACTTGATAATTACAGGCAGGTGTGTTTAATAAGGGCTGCAACTGAAAACTGCAGGTAGGTCGATCGCCAGGAATAGGGTTGAGCACCCCTGCTCTATGCTATCTTTTATTATTCTATTATGTAAAGCAGGGGTGCTCAATCCTGTTCCTGGAGATCTACCTTCCTGCATAGTTCAGCTCCAACCCTGATCAAACACACCTGAACCAATTAATTAGGACCTGAACAGCACTTGATAATTACAGACAGGTGTGTTTGATATGGGTTGCAACAGAAATCTGCAGGAAGGTAGATCTCCAGGAACAGGATTGAGCACCCCTGATGTAAAGCATTTCAGTGAACTCTGGTTGTTTTTTAATATGCATTATAAATATTGCATTGCATTATATTTTATTGTATTATATTATATTGTGTTTATTTTTATTTTATTTTTTATTGGTGAAAACAAGGCCATTTCTATTGTTGCAGATTACACACATTTAGACAATATAACAGTGACAATACAATATAATATAAAATATAATATAAAGATAATGTTATATAAAAATGTAAGATTGTAAGTTAATTGGTGAAAGTCCTGATTCAAACAAGTCTAAGGCACTCGAAACATGTGGAAAATGTAGAAACATATGAAAAAATCGGTAACACTTTATAATAACAGTACATGAATAATGATGTATTAATATGTAATCTAAACATTACTTTATTATGAATTAATGATGAGTTAATGTATGCACTAATCATGAACTAACTTGAACTACAACATGAGTCACATGAGTTCATGTGTGAATTACGGCTACCTTAATTACTTGTTAGTACATGATTGTTTGTTAATTAATGTATTAATTACCACATTAGTTTATGCTTAATTTAACCATCATGAACTCATGATATGTTAATATATAATTATGTTGTGACTTTACTTGAAGGGGCACATCATCATTAACCCATTCTTAACTACTCATGAACTCCTTATGCACGCCCAACTAGTCAGTTTACACTGAATAACAATAGAAAAGTGTTCTGTCAACATCAGCATGAACAGGAGTTCATGAGTAGTTAAGGATGAGTTAATGATGATGTGCCCCTCCAAGTAAAGTCATGACATAATCATACATTAACAGCTCATGAGTTCATGTTGGTTACATTTAGCATTTAACACATTAATTAACAACATGTACTAACAAGTAATTAAGGTAGCCGTTATTCACACATGAACTCATGTGACTCATGTTGTAGTTCAAGTTAGTTCATGATTAGTGCATATCTTAACTCATCATTAATTCATAATAAAGTAATGTTTAGTTTGCACATTAATACATCATTATTCGTGTACTGTTATTGTAAAGTGTTACCAAAATATCTTTTTAAATGTTTTTCCTACATTTTTTGAGTGCCTTTGCCTTACTTTTACTCTTTTCTGATGAATCCCTTACCCAAAGAGCACTGACGCATTAATTAAGCTACCCCTGAGCACTTTTTGTTTGATATTGGATTTTTATACTAACTCATAGTATTTGGTGCAGACAAAGGAGAGTTTGTTCTGTCGACAAAAGAGATAGATTGTAAGTGAGAATGTATCTTCATCTACTTGTGATCTGACCAACCAAAACACATCTTAATCCCAAATGTGAACAAGAGCCTATTGACAGATCAACCGCAAACTCTTACAACAGTGTTGCTGTGGTGAATTTATTAAAGGTTTTGAAAATTCAGTTAAAAAGACTGCAGAAACTACATACATAAATGCATATCCTGATTGAACAAGTGTATTTGCTTAAAGTCTGATCAGATAATGTCAATAGTGAAGCTAATGAAAATCTGTCAGCGATATAGAAACAGAGGTAAAGCTTTCAAAAATCCTGTTTTTGATGAATAATGAATAAACAGTAAATTATCAAATAATATAAGCAGTATAATTATAAGAAAAACAAATTAAATGTGTAGCCTTTAAACACTGAGTCTTAACATGGCCAATGTGACCAAACAGAAAAGGATTTACAAGTCAGTCTTAAAAGCCTGCACTTTCTGAACAGACTCACACTGGACAACTGGTTAATTAAAAGGATATAGTTCAATCAAAAACGAGGATTCTGCTATCATTCACTTACTCTCATGGCGTTTCAAACCTGTAACACTTTCTTTTTTGCAGGACACCACAAAAGAAGCATATTTAATGAATATACGGTTGGGTGAATTCAGTAAAATGGAAGAACATTGTGACTCACTTTCATGCTTAATAAATTACCCACAAGTGACAGGAAAAAAGTTAATTTCATAAAAGTATTTCTTAATAAGTTTTTAATTAGTCTTGCCTGACATGTTTACCACAAAAATGTATAAAATCATACAGGATGGCATAAAATATTAAGTGTTTTCTAAGTATGTACTCGATTTTGAATATTTTTTTTTTTTTTTTGTGAAAAAAAGTAAAACATCTTCTAGTGCAGAAACACAATTACACTTACAACCTAAACTTCGAGGTCACTGCTTAGTCTCATTTGAAGTTATATAAGGATTTTAAGCATATTTCATGAGTTACATATATTCTGAAGCACATAAGAAACTTTTCATTCATTTTCCTTCAGCTTAGTCTCTTATTTATCAGGGGTCTCCACAACAGAATGAACCGCCAACTATTCCAGCATATGTTTTACGCAGTGGATGCTCTTCCAACCTCAACCCATTACTGGGAAACACCCATACATTCACACACTACGACCAAATCCATTCATCCATCTATCCATATCCATCCATCCATATACATGCACCAATCCATTCATATGTTTTACACAGCGGATGCCTTTTCAGCTGCAACCCAGTACTCGGAATACACTCTCGCATTCACACAAGCAGTCCTACACTACGGCCAATTTATTTTACTCAATTCACATGTACCGCATGTCTTTGGACTGTGTGGGAAACATCGCGAACATGGTAGGAACATGCATACTCCACACAGAAATGCCAACTGGCCCAGGCAGGACTCGAACCAGCGACATTCTTGCTGTGAGGTGAAAGTGCCATTGAGCCACCGTGCCACACATAAGAAACTTTCTTTCACTTTGAGAGTGAGAATTAGAGAGCACATTCAGAAACCTCTCAGTTATTAGTGTTATTCGGCACCTAGCAAAAATTTCCTTAACTATCTGACAAAGTTTCCAATTTTCACATCCAATATTTGTGTGGACAGAAAACAGGTTCAAGATGTCCAAAATGTACTGATAAAAGCTGGTGTAATTTATTTGGGTCCAATGGGAAAGTTGTTATCTTTCTTTGTTCTACGATCATTGCTGTTCTCAATTTTTGATATCTGTGTTGTGCACAAAATAAAGGGTTACCAAGTGCCTTGGTTACTTTGTTAAAAAAAGCTTATTAGTTTTGATTTCCAATTCAGTTCAGTTTAGGTCAGTGTGGTTTATTATTCACTGCTGAGAGTCCAAACACTGAAGAGCAATTCCATGGATGCGCAGCGTCTTCCCGAACCATGCAAGCCAGTGGC
>CAIGQS010000179.1:0-20000 GCA_903798195.1 Danio kyathit
CTACACTACATTAAACTACACTACAGAACAGTACACTACAGTAAACTACACTACAGTAAACTACACTACAGTTAACTACAGTAAACTACACTATAGTAAACTACATTACACTACAGTAAACTACACTACAGTAAACTACATTACACTACAGTAAACTACACTACAGTAAACTATATTACACTACAGTAAACTACACTACAGTAAACTATATTACACTACAGTAAACTATATTACACTACAGTAACATACACTACAGTAAACTACACTACAGTTAACTACAGTAAACTACACTATAGTAAACTACACTAAAGTTAACAACAGTAAACTACATTACACTACAGTAAACTATATTACACTACAGTAACATACACTACAGTAAACTACACTACAGTTAACTACTGTAAACTACACTATAGTAAACTACATTACACTACAGTACACTACAGTAAACTACATTACACTACAGTAAACTATATTACACTACAGTAACATACACTACAGTAAACTACACTACAGTTAACTACAGTAACATTCACTACAGTTAACTACAGTAAACTACACTATAGTAAACTACATTACACTACAGTACACTACATAAACTACATTACACTACAGTAACATACACTACAGTAAACTACACTAAAGTTAACTACAGTAAACTACACTATAGTAAACTACATTACACTACAGTACACTACAGTAAACTACATTACACTACAGTACACTACAGTAAACTACACTACAGTAAACTACACTACAGTAAACTACACTACAGTAAACTACATTACACTACAGTACACTACAGTAAACTACACTACAGTTAACTACAGTAAACTACACTACAGTAAACTACATTACACTACAGTACACTACAGTAAACTACATTACACTACAGTAACATACACTACAGTAAACTGCACTACAGTAAACTACAGTTAACTACAGTAAACTACACTACAGTAAACTACATTACACTACAGTAACACACACTACAGTAAGCTACACTACATTACCCTATTGTAACATACACTACAGTAAACTACACTAGAGTAAACTACACTCAGTACAATACACTACAGTATACTACAGTACAGTTCACTACTGTAAACTACTTTACACTACAGTAACATACACTAGAGTAAACTACAGTACAGTAAACTACCTTACACTACACTACAGTAACATACACTACAGTAAACTACAGTACACTACAGTAACATACACTACAGTAAACTACACTACAGTAAACTACACTACAGTTAACTACAGTAAACTACACTACAGTAAACTACACTACAGTAAACTACATTACACTACAGTACACTACAGTAAACTACACTACAGTTAACTACAGTAAACTACACTACAGTAAACTACATTACACTACAGTACACTACAGTAAACTACATTACACTACAGTAACATACACTACAGTAAACTGCACTACAGTAAACTACAGTTAACTACAGTAAACTACACTACAGTAAACTACATTACACTACAGTAACACACACTACAGTAAGCTACACTACATTACCCTATTGTAACATACACTACAGTAAACTACACTAGAGTAAACTACACTCAGTACAATACACTACAGTATACTACAGTACAGTTCACTACTGTAAACTACTTTACACTACAGTAACATACACTAGAGTAAACTACAGTACAGTAAACTACCTTACACTACACTACAGTAACATACACTACAGTAAACTACAGTACACTACACTACACTACAGTAAACTAAACTACATTAGACTACAGTTAACTACAGTACAGAACAGTACCCTACAGTAAACTACACTACAGTAAACTACACTACATTAGACTACAGTTTACTACAGTACAGAACAGTACACTACACTACATTACACTACAGTTAACTACAGTACAATACACTACAGTAAACTACACAACAGTAAACTACAATACAGTAAACTACCTTAGACTACACTACAGTAACGTACACTACAGTAAACTACACTACATTACACTACAGTAAACTACCTTACACTACACTACAGTAACATACACTACACTACAGTAAACTACACTACATTACACTACATTAAACTATAGTTAACTACAGTACAATACACTACAGTAAACTACACTACAGTTAACTACAGTACAATACACTACAGTACACTACAGTAAACTACACTATTTAACTACTGTAAACTACACTACAGTTAACTACAGTAAACTACAGTAACATACACTACAGTAAACTACACTACAGTTAACTACAGTACAATACACTACAGTACACTACAGTAAACTACACTAGTTAACTACAGTAAACTACACTACAGTTAACTACAGTAAACTACAGTAACATACACTACAGTAAACTACACTACTGTAAACTACACTACAGTTAACTACAGTACAATACACTACAGTGCAGTAAACTACAATACAGTAACATACACTACACTAGTGTTTTTTTCTCTAAAAGCAACCTGTGCAATAATAAAAAAAGATTAGTGTGTGTGTGCGTGTGTTTCTCCTCAGGCGGTGTGTGTGGTGTCGGAGGGTCTGGAGTCTTTCGGTGGTCAGGGTTATATGGAGGACACTGGACTTCCCTCCATGCTGCGTGACGCTCAGGTGAGCAAACTTCAACAGTGTGTGAGTCCGTGTGTGTGTGTCGCCTCTTGCTGAATCACTGAACACCTGCTCAGCTGTAGGTCGCTCTGCACAGATGTGTCTCCTATATGACTGAATGTAGATAATAGACAGGTGATCATGTCCACAGGTGTGTGTGTTATATAGAGAGGTGATCATGTCCACAGGTGTGTGTGTTATATAGAGAGGTGATCATGTCCACAGGTGTGTGTGTTATATAGAGAGGTGATCATGTCCACAGGTGTGTGTGTTATATAGAGAGGTGATCATGTCCACAGGAGTGTGTGTTATATAGACAGGTGATCATGTCCACAGGTGTGTGTGTTATATAGACAGGTGATCATGTCCACAGGTGTGTGTGTTATATAGACAGGTGATCATGTCCACAGGTGTGTGTGTTATATAGAGAGGTGATCATGTCCACAGGTGTGTGTGTTATATAGAGAGGTGATCATGTCCACAGGTGTGTGTGTGTTATATAGAGAGGTGATCATGTCCACAGGTGTGTGTGTTATATAGAGAGGTGATCATGACCACAGGTGTGTGTGTTATATAGAGAGGTGATCATGACCACAGGTGTGTGTGTTATATAGACAGGTGATCATGTCCACAGGTGTGTGTGTTATATAGAGAGGTGATCATGTCCACAGGTGTGTGTGTTATATAGAGAGGTGATCATGTCCACAGGTGTGTGTGTGTTATATAGAGAGGTGATCATGTCCACAGGTGTGTGTGTGTTATATAGACAGGTGATCATGTCCACAGGTGTGTGTGTTATATAGACAGGTGATCATGTCCACAGGTGTGTGTGTTATATAGACAGGTGATCATGACCACAGGTGTGTGTGTTATATAGACAGGTGATCATGTCCACAGGTGTGTGTGTTATATAGACAGGTGATCATGTCCACAGGTGTGTGTGTTATATAGACAGGTGATCATGTCCACAGGTGTGTGTGTTATATAGACAGGTGATCATGTCCACAGGTGTGTGTGTTATATAGACAGGCGATCATGTCCACAGGTGTGTGTGTTATATAGACAGGCGATCATGTCCACAGGTGTGTGTGTGTGTTATATAGACAGGTGATCATGTCCACAGGAGTGTGTTATATAGACAGGCGATCATGTCCACAGGTGTGTGTGTTATATAGACAGGCGATCATGTCCACAGGTGTGTGTGTTATATAGACAGGTGATCATGTCCACAGGTGTGTGTGTGTTATATAGACAGGTGATCATGACCTCAGTGCTGATCTACATGTGATCTGTTCAGTTTTATATTTAATAAATGTAAGATGTCAGACTTCTTTAGCAATGTCAGTATACAGCACTGCTGGGAGCTTCTGCTTGTTTTGTGGAAAATGTTTGTTTTGATTTGCTTGTGTGTGTGTGTGTGTGTGTGTGTGTGTGTGTGTGTGTGTGTGTGTGTGTGTGTGTGTGTGTGTGTGTGTGTGTGTGTGCGCAGGTGTTGAGTATTTGGGAAGGAACCACCAATGTTTTATCTCTAGATGTTCTCCGCTCCATCGACAAGTCCTCTGGGTCAGTTCTGCAGGCGTTCTTCATTGATGTCAAAGTGAGACTAACACACGCACGCACGCACGCACACACACACACACACACACATCTGAAACCAGTGTGATCATTTATATTGATAGTAAAGGGCTGTTCTGTCAGCACTGTTCACTTTGTGCGTGTGCGTCTGTGTGTGTGTGTGCAGGAGCGTCTGCTGGCAGCTGAAGTGTGTCCTGCTCTGCGTCCGGCGCTGTCATCTCTCCACACTGCGCTCTCGGCTCTGCTGCGCTTCACTGAGACGGCGGAGACTCGACCTGCAGAAACACTGGAGCTCTCGGCCAGAGACCTGTCCTATAGCCTCGCACGCATATACATGGGTGAGTGTGTGTGTGTGTGTGTATATATATGTGTATCCTACAGCCTCGCCCGCATATACGTGATGTTAAACGTGACTGTGCACATAAACAGTCTAACTGGCCTTAACTAGGTCATCTT
Source organism: Danio kyathit (assembly GCA_903798195.1). Classification (NCBI taxonomy): domain Eukaryota; kingdom Metazoa; phylum Chordata; class Actinopteri; order Cypriniformes; family Danionidae; genus Danio; species Danio kyathit. The sequence continues at coordinate 4,648 of CAIGQS010000179.1, forward strand.
TGATTTTTGAAGAACGATGTACCGTCCAGCCACACCACCTCCAGCTAAAGCCACGCCTCAAGGAGCACCACCTCCAGCCAAAACCACACCCCCAGCTGCACCACCTCCAGCTGAAGCCACACCCTCAGACACACCACCTCCAGCTGAAGCCACGCCCCCAGCCACACCACTTCCACCTGAAGCCACGCCCCCAGCCACACCACCTCCAGCTGAACCCATGACCCCAACCACACCACCTCCAGCTGAAGCCACGCCCCCAGCCACACCACATCCAGCTGAAGCCACGCCCCCAGCCACACCACTTCCAGCTGAAGCCACGCCCCAGCCACACCACCTCCAGCTGAAGCCACGCCCCAGCCACACCACTTCCAGCTGAAGCCACGCCCTAAGCTGCACCACCTCCAGCCAAAGCCACACCCCCAGCCGGACCGCCTCCAGCTGAAGCCACGCCCCCAGCCACACCACCTCCAGCTGAAGCCACACCATCTCCAGCTGAAGCCACGCCCCCAGCCACACCACCTCCAGCTGAAGCCAGGCCCCCAGCCGCACCACCTCCAGCTGAAGCCAGGCCCCCAGCCGCACCACCTCCAGTTACAGACGCCAGGAATCCCGGACCACCCATCTCACTACCACCCTGTTTCCCTCCAGCCCTTCCATCCAGCACCAGCCCACCCCCTCTAGCAACCCAAACAGCTCTGCCTCACCAAGACCTGCCCATACCAGCAAGTGTGAGTGCTCCTCAAGCCCTAGTGCACTCCTCCCCTTTCTCCTCTCCTTGCCCCCTACGACCCTGGCCCCAACTACAGAAACCAGCCTCTCCAAACCCAAATCCTCCATCCAACATCCCTTCTCTCTTTCCTTCTTCCTATCCTCCAGCACTCACTTGTGGCCTTTTCTAAACACAAACCCACCTCAACAATCCATCCTCCCAACACCATTTCCCCTCTCTCACCCCCCTTCCCTTTGTGTCCAATGCTGTCAGAAATCAAACCCTTTCAGAAATTCGCCCCCAGATCCTTCTAAACGTATCTCACTGCTGGAAAACATTCAAGCATTTTCACACCCTCTACAACACACCATTTCTTACACATCTTCATGTCTCAAAGAATCTCCAAGCCAGTTCTGTTAAAGGCTGTCTAAGCGGAATCCAGTTTTTCCTCATGGATCTCCATCGAATCAAATAGCCAATTCACAAACCTTTTTAATAAAGGAACCCAGAAAGCCCACCCTTCCCTCCCTTCCCTTCACTCTCATTTCATGTGTATCCACCCTGCACAGAGGCTACCAGTGCATCCTGACAGTCAGTGCGTCCACCCGCCCAGTCCACCCACACGGCCAATCCATCCACCAGTCCCACCCACACGACCAGTCCATCCACCAGTCCCACCCACACTACCAGTCCATCCACCAGCCCACCCACACTACCAGTCCATCCACCAGTCCACCCACACGGCCAGTCCATCCACCAGTCCCACCCACACGACCAGTCCATCCACCAGTCCCACCCACACTACCAGTCCATCCACCAGCCCACCCACACTACCAGTCCATCCACCAGTCCACCCACACGGCAGTCCATCCACCAGTCCACCCACACGATCAGTCTATCCACCAGTCCACCCATATGGCCAGCCCATCCACCAGTCCACCCACACAGCCAGTCCATCCACCAGTCCACCCACACGGCCAGTCCATCCACCAATCCACCCATATGGCCAGTCCATCCACCAGTCCACCCACACGCCCAGTCCATCCACCAATCCACCCACACGGCCAGTCTATCCACCAGTCCACCCACACGATCAGTCTATCCACCAGTCCACCCATATGGCCAGCCCATCCACCAGTCCACCCACACAGCCAGTCCATCCACCAGTCCACCCACACGGCCAGTCCATCCACCAATCCACCCACACGGCCAGTCCATCCACCAGTCCACCCACACGGCCAGTCCATCCACCAGTCCACCCACACGGCCAGTCCATCCACCAGTTCACCCACACGGCCAGTCCATCCACCAGTTCACCCACACGGCCAGTCCATCCACCAGTTCACCCACACGATCAGTCCATCCACCAGTCCACCCACACGGCCAGTCCATCCACCAATCCACCCATATGGCCAGTCCATCCACCAGTCCACCCACACGCCCAGTCCATCCACCAATCCACCCACACGATCAGTCTATCCACCAATCCACCCACACGGCCAGTCCATCCACCAATCCACCCACACGGCCAGTCCATCCACCAGTCCACCCACCTGATCAGTCCATCCACCAGTTCACCCTCACGCCCAGTCCATCCACCAATCCACCCACACGGCCAGTCCATCCACCAGTCCACCCACCTGATCAGTCCATCCACCAGTTCACCCTCACGCCCAGTCCATCCACCAGTCCACCCACACGATCAGTCCATCCACCAGTTCACCCACACGGCCAGTCCATCCACCAGTCCACCCACACGGCCAGTCCATCCACCAGTTCACCCACACGGCCAGTCCATCCACCAGTCCACCCACACGGCCAGTCCATCCACCAGTTCACCCACACGGCCAGTCCATCCACCAGTCCACCCACACGGCCAATCCATCCACCAGTCCCACCCACACGACCAGTCCATCCACCAGTCCCACCCACACTACCAGTCCATCCACCAGCCCACCCACACTACCAGTCCATCCACCAGTCCACCCACACGGCCAGTCCATCCACCAGTCCCACCCACACGACCAGTCCATCCACCAGTCCCACCCACACTACCAGTCCATCCACCAGCCCACCCACACTACCAGTCCATCCACCAGTCCACCCACACGGCCAGTCCATCCACCAGTCCACCCACACGATCAGTCTATCCACCAGTCCACCCATATGGCCAGCCCATCCACCAGTCCACCCACACAGCCAGTCCATCCACCAGTCCACCCACACGGCCAGTCCATCCACCAATCCACCCATATGGCCAGTCCATCCACCAGTCCACCCAAACGCCCAGTCCATCCACCAATCCACCCACACGGCCAGTCTATCCACCAGTCCACCCACACGATCAGTCTATCCACCAGTCCACCCATATGGCCAGCCCATCCACCAGTCCACCCACACAGCCAGTCCATCCACCAGTCCACCCACACGGCCAGTCCATCCACCAATCCACCCACACGGCCAGTCCATCCACCAGTCCACCCACACGGCCAGTCCATCCACCAGTCCACCCACACGGCCAGTCCATCCACCAGTTCACCCACACGGCCAGTCCATCCACCAGTTCACCCACACGGCCAGTCCATCCACCAGTTCACCCACACGATCAGTCCATCCACCAGTCCACCCACACGGCCAGTCCATCCACCAATCCACCCACACGATCAGTCTATCCACCAATCCACCCACACGGCCAGTCCATCCACCAATCCACCCATATGGCCAGTCCATCCACCAGTCCACCCACACGCCCAGTCCATCCACCAATCCACCCACACGATCAGTCTATCCACCAATCCACCCACACGGCCAGTCCATCCACCAATCCACCCACACGGCCAGTCCATCCACCAGTCCACCCACCTGATCAGTCCATCCACCAGTTCACCCTCACGCCCAGTCCATCCACCAATCCACCCACACGGCCAGTCCATCCACCAGTCCACCCACCTGATCAGTCCATCCACCAGTTCACCCTCACGCCCAGTCCATCCACCAGTCCACCCACACGATCAGTCCATCCACCAGTTCACCCACACGGCCAGTCCATCCACCAGTTCACCCACACGGCCAGTCCATCCACCAGTTCACCCACACGGCCAGTCCATCCACCAGTCCACCCACACGGCCAGTCCATCCACCAGTCCACCCACATGATCAGTCCATCCACCAGTTCACCCACACGATCAGTCCATCCACCAGTCCACCCACATGATCAGTCCATCCACCAGTTCACCCACACGGCCAGTCCATCCACCAGTTCACCCACACGATCAGTCCATCCACCAGTCCACCCACACGATCAGTCCATCCACCAGTTCACCCACACAATCAGTCCATCCACCAGTTCACCCACACGATCAGTCCATCCACCAGTTCACCCACACGATCAGTCCATCCACCAGTCCACCCACACGGCCAGTCCATCCACCAGTCCACCCACATGATCAGTCCATCCACCAGTCCACCCACATGATCAGTCCATCCACCAGTCCACCCACACGGCCAGTCCATCCACCAGTCCACCCACACGGACAGTCCATCCACCAGTCCACCCACACGGCCAGTCCATCCACCAGTTCACCCACACGATCAGTCCATCCACCAGTCCCACCCACACAGCCTGTACCCTTGATGCCATGTTCACTTTAGCCTTCAGCTCTGGCTTTGGGGGATGAAGAAACTCTTTAATTTCCATCAACACAAAACAGATCAAAGAGGAAAAGGACACGTATAACACACATGTAAACACCCATATATACTGCTGCCTACACTGATGTGTGTGTGTGTGTGTGTGTGTGTGACAGGAGCACTGCTAGTGGATCACGCTACGTGGAAACACGCAACACAGACAGATGTCTACACGGCTCTGAGGTGAGTGTGTGTGTGTGCGCTGTGACTCATGTAGTGTGTCTCCCTCCACTGAATATTGTGTGTGTGTGTGTGTGTGTGTGTGTGTGTGTGTGTGTGTGTGTGTGTGTGTGTGATACAGGTGGTGTGATCAGGATCTGTGTCCAGTCGTCAGTCGAGACGCTGCAGGGTGTTTTGACCTGGAGACGGCAGAAATGGACACACAACTGGTGTATGACGGCCTGAAGCCCTGATACACACACACACACAATGACACAATACATAGACCACAACACAATACACACACCATAACACACACACACACACACACCCTAACACAATACACATTCTCACTCTCTTCCTCACGCACACATACTCGAGGATCTTTAAAGTGTGTGTATGTGTGTGGTCTGGTGGTCTTCAGATGTGTGTGTGTGTGTGAGGCTGGATGATTGATCCCTCATTAGCATCTGATCATTGTTGGTTTAATGATGTGGTTTGCAGCTCACACACTCCACATGTTCAATCTAATAAAGCTGATGGACTGCAGAGCACAAGTGTGTGTGTGTGTGTGTGTGTGTGTGTGTGTGTGTGTGTGTGTGTGTGTGTGTGTGTGTGTGTGTGTGTGTGTGTGTGTGTTCAGATGATGTGACTCAGCCTCTGTTATGGAGTGTGTATCGCTGTTATCTGAGCTCATCGATCGATGCGCTCCTCTTCCTCTCTAAAGGTCACGTGTGTGTGTGTGTGTGTGTGTGTGTGTGTGTGTGTCTGTGTGTGTCTGTGACCTTTGGGCTCTGATGAGCTGACCTTTCAGAGCCTCTGACCTGCTGCAGTGGTCATGTGACGGGTCAGACAGATGTTCTGTTCTCCTTCACCTGTGTCCTGCTCCACTGTGCTCTCAGTGATGCTCTCAGCTGGAGCGTGTGCAGGAGGAGGCTTCTGTCGGCCTGATGAAGGGATTAATCATGGAGAATAAGGCCCCATCCCAATTCTATTTTGTACCCCTTCCCCTTCGCCATTGAATCAGAGTGTGAAGGGGAAGGGCTTCAGAAGTTACCCCTAAGCCAGGGCTATTCAATTGGCGGCCCGCGGGTCAAACCCGGCCCCCGAGGCAATTTATTCAGGCCCTCCAAATAGTGACCAAGACATCAAGAATAAATTTGGTTCAGTCAAAAAACGGGCGCTATAGTTCTGAAGTGACGTGCGTCTGTTCAATACAGCATGAGCTGCGCAGAGCGTGAGTCACCTGACAGTGGCGAGAGCAGCCGAATACATTTGAATATGTTTGTAGAAAAGGTCTTTTGTACAATGCACTGATATCGTTATTAGGGATGCAACGATTAACCGATTTCACTATTAACTGCGCTTTAATTCGTCACGGTTAATTAATCGTAAAGGCTTCTCTAAGCCGCATTTCTGCATTTCTGTTCTGCCGCACGAAACGAAACTGCTGAACAAAGTTACGCCAAGTTGCCAACTGTGCGCTAGTTTAAAGTTCCGAGCTTGTCCACCGAAGCTAATACGCACGCACACTGTAATAACCATAGCCGGGGGCCGTTCCCATATCACGTCTTTCCCGCGCGCAAGTTTATGTCGTAAGAATATATGCCAATATGCGGGTGCAAGCGAAGCAACGAGCTCGCGGCTTTGGGTGCACGCAGTAGAAAACATCTCATGCTGTAACGGTGAGAGTTGTGCTTAGCTTTCAGTGCAATGTAAACAAAAGACATGTTAGACGAACTATTATTAAAATGATTATGTATGTATGAACGCAGATGATAACAACAGTTTATCTAAATATTGGCGCCGACCTTCATAACAATTATTATTATATTATTTTCTCCCGTTCCTCTCTATAAACACACACATAATTAAATTGTGTAGCCCTATAAGCACAGAAAAACCTTCAGCATAAACACTATTACTGATGAAAATGCCTTTTAAAGGTTTTTAATATTAGTTAGGGATGTCCAGATCTAAATCTAGCTAATATAAAGCTTACATTTACATTAGACGGGATAACTGTGAAACCCTGATTATTCTTCACACTATATAATCGTACAACCAAAATCTATAATTGTTGCATTCATAATTATGCAGTTCAACACAGAACATATGAACGTATCTGAATGTAGAAGAAGCCTACTTCAGCAATACACTGATTTAGTTGTGCTGTGAAATACAACATTTGAATGTTTGTTAAAAAACACTTATTGTACAATGCAGTGATATTATATAGTTTCAAAATACAATATATTAACATTTTAATGTAGACAAATACAACGTGGGTGTCTAAAGGAGCAAAAATACAACATATGGGCTCTTAAATGCAGTTGTGTCATCATTTATTATGCAAGTCATGTCTCTCCGGCCCTTCGCTTGGGATGCTTTTCATAAACTGGCCCCCGTGACAAACTAATTGAATAGCCCTGCCCTAAGCATTGGGCCAGCACTACAGCACCTGCACACGTCATCATATCATCACGATCTCCTGCTTCATATGAGATCAGACGATGGTGACTGCTGGAGTTACTCCAGTTGTGTTATTGTTTGGTGTTTATCTTCAGGAAATCACTGAAGGCATATGTCATGTTATCATGATGATCTAATGTGGTAATAAGATCATAACTGTACTGTGCATTTACACCGTGGCCATATTCATCATGTAAACACACCAAACACAGCATTAACATCACAGCAGACACTGTACACAGCTCATTCCTAGACACTAGACGGCTCTCACAGGGTGTTGGAGAGTCATCGAGTGTCAGAATGTTGTGGGACTGCTGATTAAAGTTGTTGCACGTCCGCTGGTTCCCTCCTCACAATGAGCGAGTTTGAGCCACTTGTACATTAAGGAAGAGTTCAGAAAAACAAAACACCAGCGAAGAAACTCGACACAGAGGAACATAAACACCTACTGCCAGCTAGCGTTTCGGAAGTGTTACTGCAGAGAAACAGAAACAACGCACAAGTATAAATGCACGGCTACACGCGAGGCCTGCGCTGTGGGTTACGCCGATCACTTGACGCAGAAGTATAAACCAGGCTTAAGCCCTACACCTTCAACATGAAGAGGACTGGGACGCCCCTACCCCTTGATGGGAACTCGCAAAACGAGGGGTAGGGGGAAGGAGGAGTGTGTGTGTGTGTGTGTGTGTGTGTGTGTGTGTGTGTGTGTGTGTGTGTGTGTGTGTGTGTGTGTGTGTCCGATAAAGAGTCCAGAGTCCATAAAATCACTGAATCATTGATGAGCTTCTGAAATACAGTACATCTGATAAGATCAGTCCCTGCTGCAGAAGACCTGTGTGTGTGTGTGTGTGTGTGTGTGTGTGTGTGTGTGTGTGTGTGTGTGTGTGTGTGTGTGTTATGGGGGTTATGATCTCTCCTTTACTCCAGCTGAGCTTTAACTCTCTCTCTGCTATAAATGTTCTTGCATGTGTGTGTCTGTGTGTGTGTGTCTGTGTGTGTGTGTGTGTGTGAGGGTTGTGATTTCTCCTCAACTCCAGCTGAGCTCTCTCTCTGATATAAATGTTCATGTTCTACTGTCTACTGAAGTGTGTGTGTGTGTGTGTGTGTGTGAGGGTTGTGATCTCTCCTTAACTCCAGCTGAGCTCTCTCTCTGATATAAATGTTCATGTTCTACTGTCTACTGAAGTGTGTGTGTGTGTGTGTGTGTGTGAGGGTTGTGATCTCTCCTTAACTCCAGCTGAGCTCTCTCTCTGATATAAATGTTCATGTTCTACTGTCTACTGAAGTGTGTGTGTGTGTGTGTGTGTGTGTGTGTGTGTGTGTGTGTGTGTGTGTGTGTGTGTGTGTGTGTGTGTGTGTGTGTGAATGTGCTGGAGCGCCGGCTGTTCTCCTTCAGGTCCTGTAGGCTGCACGTGTTTAATCTGGGAATAGGGAAGAGCGGGAATGAAACTGATAGCGCAGAAGAAAGCGCGGCTCTCGGGTTCCCGCGGGAGGCTGGCGCTGTTTGCTTAGCATGCGTCTGTAGTTAAGCAGATTGGGGAAGCCGGCGCTCGCTAATTACAGAGCAAATTAAACAGAGGAGCTGAGCCTCAGCCGAGAGAACAGAGCGGATGAGAAAATACAATCTGAAGAGCAGAGCGATAGCACAGCGCTCCCTCGCTCCCTCACGCAATTACCCAGCAATCCCCTTCATTAGCGTTAACTGATGACGGCGCGCGGGTGAGGCCACCTCTGACCCCTGAGACTGACCTCGGCCGCTAGCAGAGCCGCTAATGCTGCAGATGGGTCACTAGCCGCTTCCTCCTGGTCCTGCAAGGCTCTGTTCTAGTTCAGCACAGTTCAGGACAGCTGACAGTACATACATGCTGATAAACGTCCTTAAAGCTGCAGCAGGTGATGGTCTTCAGACACGTGTGGTGTTGTGCTGGCTGAAAGGCTCTTCACATTCTGACAGTACTGATTAAAGTCTAAATGTGTTTATATTCTGGGTGAAACTAAAAATGAGCATCCAATTAAATATTGTCGGGCCGATAATTCCCATAATTCTGATCAGTAGCCCAAACGGTGTCAGCAAATGTAGATTTGGGGATGGGAATTAGTGTGGTAATGAGGTGTGTGGTGACACTGTGAGGACTGGCTGGAATGCGAGACTCTTCTGCACTATAGGGAATATTCAGGCTTTACTCAGTTTGCTTCCTCTGTTAAACTGCCCTGACACGGTCTGCTCATGGTGTTTTACTCCACACACCGCCTCCTGTGCTGAACACTCAGCTTCTCTCTTATTCTTCTCTACCCGACACTCTCCATAGTCCCCATCGGTGCAGTTCTACAGTACATCTTTTAAAGTCACCATGATTTACCGTGTACTTCTCAACACAACACCCTGTACACGCATTAGGGGTGTGTGACGGTACACTGGGGCCACTCTTCAGTACAGCAGGAGTAATAACACATCTGTTGTGTTTGTTCTGGACAGCAGACGTGTTTCACCACTATCAGCTGCAGAACTGAAGAGTAGTGTTGGGTCGTTCTTAAACGATTCATTCATTTTGAACGAATCTTCAATATAACTCGGGAACTACAAGTCCTCTCAGGGAGTGATTCGTTCATCTGCGCGTGCGCACATTTGTGCAGGTATCGTTCATTTTTCAAGTCTTTTGAGTCGTTCATCACGGAAAGGCAGAAGCCAATCATTTGCGTTTAGAGCCGGAAAGAGATTTGATCCGTTCATGACTCGAGTCCTCTATCGGGTTTGAGTCATTAGTCTTTCTTACTTGACTTGACACTACAGCAGAATTGGGTGTAGAAATTAGTAAAGGGTTTCAAATCCTCTTTAGAGACAGGTGCATCATAATTATATATTATATTATATATATATTATTATTATTATTATTGTTATCATTATCATTATTATTATCATTATCATTAATATTATTATTATTATGTGCGTTTCTGATCTTAAACTGTAGCTCCACTGTACACTGCAACGAGAACCTCATTCAGTAATACTTATGTAAAGCTAAAGTTTTGTTGCATCATGGATCATATTTTAGACTTCATAAAATCATCAAACAATGTGTAGCTAAAAAGCATTTTCTTAGAAATAAAAAAGGTCTGTCCTGTTGTCACTAAGTTGTTGTTACTTTTTTCTGGTGGATATGTGGTTTTATTTTTTGTTATTTTACAAATAAATGGACCCATGCTTTAAAATGTCTATTCACTGGCTTGCTATCAGAAAACAAACACTAAGCTGGGCCATATGATACATTAATCAAATTCTACCATTACAAGTGATTTGCAATTTGTTCATTTGTACCCCATTTTTTGTTTAATAATGTTTTTCTATTCAGGCTTTATTTATTGGTCTAATATTTGTATAAAAAGATTGCATTTACATTTACTCATGTAGCAGAAGCTTTTATACTGTGACCAACAAGTAATGACAAAAGAAGCACTTCACATCATCTGAGAGAAGAAACAGACTCAGCCTATCGAAAGTTTGGGTTGTGTTTTTGAATACTAACATGCCTTAAGCCAAGTCCAACAAGTAAAGCCACAGAGTGTTGTTTCAAAGCTTATTTAATTCTAATTACGTTTTGTAGCACGAGAGAAGATTAGTTCATTTTTCGAGTCCTCTATCGGGGTTGAGTCATTTATTCATCAAGCCTAGGAGCCATCATATGCATTTGGAGCCGGAAAAGGAATTGATCCGTTCATCTCCCGAGTCGTTTAACACGTGAAAGACAGAAGCCAATCGTATGCATTTAGAGCCGGAAAGAGATTTGATCCGTTCATTTCTCGAGTCCTCGGGTCTGAGTCATGTCTCTTTACATTCGGTCACGTGATGAACGAACCAGAAGACTCGAAATGTGAGCTAATCATGGCTCCTTTCAGCTCAGCAGGTAAACAATAAATTATTATTTTCTCCCTCTTATAGCATTCTATTGATGACTTGTTTGTAGTGTGATCAAGCTTGGGCTACTTGTAGATGTGTTTGCAAGCAATTCGTAACATTTTAATAATATTTTGGCAAATTGAACTAAATGAACGAAATGACTCGAAAAAAGATTCGTTCATCTCGATGAACGAGACTCAAAGAACCGAGTCAGTAAAATGATCCGAACTTCCCATCACTACTGAAGATCTGAACACAGTAATGCCCAATAGAACTGGATCATTAGGAGCTCAGCCCTCTCCTAAAACAACAGACAGACCATAATGTGTGTTAATTTCAGGATGCAGCAGTGTGTCCATCAGAACAGCAGCGCAGCTATGATGCAGAATAACCAGAGAATGACCAGCAGCGTCTCCCACCGTCACTGTTCAGCTGAGGAGAAAGCCTGAGCAGGCACCGAACCACCGGCTGCTCCCTGCACTCCCACTGCTCCAGGTGTGTCGCTTTGGATAAAAGCAACTGCTAAATGTAAAATAATAATAATATGTATATATATATATATATATATGAATATAGTCATGCGCATTTTATTAATTTAATCATTAATAATTTCAAGAGTTAGGCAACGCAGTGGCGCAGTAGGTAGTGCTGTTGCCTCACAGCAAGAACGTCGCTGGGTCGCAGGTTCAAACCTCGGCTGGGCTGGGTCAGTTGGTGTTTCTGTGTGGAGTTTGCATGTTCTCCCTGCGTTCGCGTGGGTTTCCTCCGGGTGCTCCGGTTTCCCCCACAGTCCAAAGACATGCAGTACAGGTGAATTGGGTAAGCTAAATTGTCCGTAGTGTATGAGTGTGAGTGTGTGTGTGGAAATTCCCAGAGATGGGTTGCGGCTGGAAGGGCATCCGCTGCGTAAAATCGTGCTGGATAAGTTGGTGGTTCATTCCACTGTGGCGACCCCGCAAGGGACAAAGCCGACAAGAAAATGAATTAATGAATTTCAAGAGTTCACACTTAGCTGATGATCAACAAAGCGTAATTGGCATGCTGTCCTGGGAGAGAGCCCTGAGCTCCCTCCTGTTAGAGCTCAGGAAGGTCTTGAGAACTCCCCTGCTTGTCACCGTGTGAGGAGTGTAAACTAATGTTGTCTTAGGTGATAATTTGGTTTAGTCGATTGGCTATGGTGTATGCTTTTTTGGACGGTGGGAGGAAACTGGGGAACCCCACGCGAATACTGGGAGAACATGCAAAAACTCCACACAGAAATGCCAACCGGCCCAATAGGAGGTTGAACCAGCGGCGTTCTTGCTGTGAGGCAACAGTGCTAGCCACTGGGCCACCGTGTCGCCCTATCGGAAAAAGGGTGGGAAGTAGGGGTGGAAGGTAAGGGAACTTCAAGGTGAAGATACTGGAGTGAAAAGCTCAGGTTATTTATAATGTGTCCGTAATCATCTAGTAGGGCAGATTACGGAGCTAATGAGGTGCCAGTCGTGTTGATCATAAGCATGTGATCCTCTCAAAATTAGTTTATAAATAAACCACACATTGAGATATTCATACAGCACTGGATAACTCAAAACAGCGACCACAAGTCTCTCCATCATCAAAAGTCTCCCTTGTCTTGACCACTGCAGTCACCTCATCAGAAACCCCGCCTCTGCCTTCCTTTGATTGGAGAATGAAACAGACGTGACTGACGTAATGCACTTTTTCCGCTCTGAGTTTACTTTTCTTCACCTGCGAGCGCACGGTGCCAAGGACAAAAACCCGAGGCGCAGCAGACGGTTAAAACACGAGGGGCACATAAGCAGTGAGCAAAACACTCGCGGCTGTTAGTAAACCATTCAAAAGAGGCGCCTCTCAATGCATAAAGCACGTTTGGTATGGGTAAACAGGTGAGTGAACAGGTGATATAAATATCCAGATGAAGACAGAACCCAGGTTGTAGTCTTTGCAGGGATGGATGGAGAAACAGACTGATGATAACCAGGACGATGACCAGACAAGGAACCAGGGAACACAACACTAGGAATGGAGATGGGGAAACACTGGAGATCACAGGAGACGAGGAAGGTAAGAACTATCGCTTAGAATATCAACACTGACCGTGTATAGACATGATCAGGTGTGCAGGATATTGTGCACGAGGGGCATTTAAGGTTGAAGCAAGCCGTGTAGCAGGATTGTGGTACATTTATAGTGAACATCGTTTCCTTATTGAGTCCCTGTAAGATGGAGTTTAGATAAAGTGTCAGGTGCATAAGAGAGAAGAGTGTTTCTACAGGTGGTTAGTCAAGCCCACTCACCTGCATGTCGTAATTGCAGACCTTCTCATATTTGTCGTAGTTGACGACCTTTATGAGGCATTATCCGACTGGAGATTTTTGCATAGCAGAAAAACAGACATTATTCTCCATAATAAAGCCGAGAAAGTGCAGAGCAGACCTCGGAGCATTCTGAAGTCTCTCCTGGACAGTTCCTAAAGTCTCTGTGTTTTCCACAATCTTTATACAGAGTATTTGACACACCCCTAGGTGTCTCGTTTTAACTCCTGACCGTCCTTGGATACGTCTTTACTCTCGGTGGTCCTGTTATTCTTGGCTCTCTGCCGGCTTGCTAAGGTCTAGGTTTACATTCCAGTGTTGCCTTTGTTAAACTCTTCCGAGTATAATGGTTTACATGCATTGTCATGATGGTTCATTAGCTTGATAATATGTTACTCTCCTGAATGTCTCTTACACATATAACTTCATGTGATTATTGAACATATATTATCAGTGCTGTACATATTCAGTTATTTTACATATTCAGTCATCTCATAGTGTTGCTCCTGTGCAGGTTTCTCATCTTACACAGACATACCAACAAGACTTTTTACCACAGGCTGGCATGTTTGCTGCAAACACTCTATACTTTTTGAAGAGAAAATTAACTGCTTTACACTGAGTGAATAAAATCTTCTTCACATGAAGCACAATTAGAAATGCACAATGCTTCCAAGAGGCATGGAGGGATGAAGAAACTGTGCAGCCTGGTGAAGAGTCAGGGGATGTAGAGGGGTGGATGTATCTCTGAGAAAGATCCTCTTCTACATATTCCTCTATGGCATTTTGCTCTGGGAGAGATAGGGGATATACCCTGCCATGGGGCACGGGTTCGCCACTAATGAGATCAATGGCCCAGTCCCATGGGTGATGCGGTGGTAACTGGGCAACTCTCTTTGAGCAGAAAACGTCCTGGAAGTCCTTGTAACATGGGGGAATTTCCACAGAGCGTTGATCTACAGGACGTTCAGATGAAGGGCTACACTAATGGGGTTATGGGACTTTTCTGTATCATCGATGGCGTGTTAGAGAAGCAGTTAGGAAAACATTCCTTACCCCATTTCAGTGTTTCCCCGGTACCCCAAGAGAGCACCAGATAGTGTCTTACCAACCATGGCCGTCCTAGGATGATATGAGCTGTGGAGCCCTCCAGAACCAGTAAGTCGATCTTTTCGTGTGAAATGACCCAATCTGAATGGGTACGGCATCTACGATGTGATCAACAAGATGTTGATTTAGGGGCTTTATAATGGCGGAGGTGTGCACTGTATGAGCAATAGGGCGACTCAGCATATAGCGCCTGCATGCGGAGCGAACAGCGGATGGAGAGCAGGTCGACATTTTCCAGACTGTAGGAAAGATCGAATGTGGACAGCTGAGCACTCCGGCGGGGTTCAAGTCCTTGCTGATCAGTCGTGATGTTTCAGGTGATGGAGCTGTTCACCGCCTCACCTCCACAGCCGACGCCAGAGAATTAGGCAGAAACAACAGCGTTGAGCTGATGTTCGTGTGATCTGACAGTGCTCCTCCAGCAGGGGGCGGTGGGTGGGGTTGTGTAGTTCGTCCACACTGATCGTCTGGTCACTAACCCTCCCCTCGGCTCCGTCTCATTACTGTATCCTCAGCAGCTGCTGCTCCTCAGGGTCTATGAAGGGCTTATGTCTGTGGGTCAGCAGAATATCATCATCTGCTCAGTCCTGCAGCAAGACCAGCTCGTGTGTGTGTGTGTGTGTGTGTGTGTGTGTGTGTGTGTGTGTGTGTGTGTGTGTGTGTGTGTGTGTGTGTGTGTGTGTGCGTGTTCAATATCCTCACACTGATCACCACATCGGTTTCGTCTTCAGTCTCTTCAGAACTGTTGCTTTGGTCTTTACAGATGTGTGTGTGTTCTGGTATGGTGTGTGTTTTCCTCATTAGCATTAGCGTTAGCGTCTTGGAGATGATCAGATCTGACCCTGAGGAGCTGCAGGTCTGCAGATGAGGACCCCGAACACAGCAGCAATAACGGCTAACATGCTAACCAGTGTTCTGTGGTTAGGAATGAGCTAGCAGTCAGTCAGTTACACAGAATCAGGAGTGTGACGATGCTCACACACACACACACACACACACA
>CAIGQS010000179.1:25000-38748 GCA_903798195.1 Danio kyathit
CTATAACAGATATAGAGCCCTAGTAGACTATACCAGTAGACTATAACAGACATAGAGCCCTAGTAGACCATAACAGTAGACTATAACAGACATAGAGCCCTAGTAGACCATAACAGTAGACTATAACAGATATAGAGCCCTAGTAGACTATACCAGTAGACTATAACAGATATAGAGCCCTAGTAGACCATAACAGTAGACTATAACAGACATAGAGCCCTAGTAGACCATAACAGTAGACTATAACAGATATAGAGCCCTAGTAGACTATACCAGTAGACTATAACAGATATAGAGCCCTAGTAGACCATAACAGTAGACTATAACAGACATAGAGCCCTAGTAGACCATAACAGTAGACTATAACAGATATAGAGCCCTAGTAGACCATAACAGTAGACTATAACAGTAGACTATAACAGATATAGAGTCCTCATCTCTCAGAGCATTCACTGTTAGAGAACTGAGCCCCTCTCTGACCATAGCCACATTACTGTATACCTCAAAACGACCACAACAAACCCCAAACCCCTGCACACAGCCTGATAGCCTATATAACATCAGAACACCATACAGACGGGCTGAGAACAGTGCAGGACATAGCCAAACAACTCAACAATTCCTAGAATATTCCTGGTTAATGCCTATGCTCACACCAAACAAGCAGTTAATATGGTGGTAAAAGACTTAAACAATATATTGACAGAACAGCTAAACAGTCAAAATTAAAAGTAAAAGCCAGACAAAATAATCCACCCAAACATGACTAACATTGGTTTGATCTAGAATGTCTATCAATTAGGAAACACCTCAGAAACGGATCGAATCAGAAACACAGAGACCCAAATAATGCAGAGATTGGGCTTCTCTACTGTCAAACACTAAAACAATACAAACAAACACTCAGAACCAAAACAGCTCAATACACCAAAACAACTGACAACAATAGAGAAGTCCATTAACTCAAATCAGTTCTGGGACAACTGGAAAAACTTGATAATGATGTTCATAAAGAAAAGAAATGTGGGAAACCCATTTCCAAACACTATTCAGTAAAGTACTGTAGAAACAGACACAAACTGTAGACAGAATCCAATAACAAAAACACTGGCAACTCTAGAATCAACTATCAAAGATCATCAACACCCATTAGACTTCCCCATCACCATAATGGAGCTTAAAGACTAAATGAAATCTCTTAAACCTAAAAAAGCATCTGGACCTGACAGAATATTAAACCAAATGATAAATCAAACCAGCCCTAAATTTCAATCAGCCATCCCAAAATGATTTACTCTAGTCCTGAGTGTTGGTCACTTCCCTGATATCTGGAATAAGGATTGAGAACACCCATCTTTAAAAGTGGAGAAAAATTTGACCCCAATAATTACAGAGGGATTATTATTATTATTATTATTATTTATTATTATTATTATTAGTGTGAGCAGCAACCTGAGAAAGCTATTCTGTAGTTTAATAAATGCCCGATTACTGGACTTTATCACGACACATACCTCGGGTTTCACCAACAAGGTTTAAGGCTAGTCAAGATTAATTTGCATGTTTGAGCGGTCTCAAATTAAAATAACTTGCGGTGAGATGTCTTAAAATACGTCAGTGTCATTTTTTGTCTTCAGCTGCACACCAGTAATGTATTTTTCTGAGGCCATTTTTATAAATGTGGCTTAAATAGCTTAATTTAACTAAGGCCTAGTCCTGGCTTAATCTAAGCCCTGTTTGTGAAACTGGGCCATAATGTCTTAGAATGTCTTAGAAGTCAAATTAGATTTCTACCAAAATACCGCACATCTGGCCACATTTATACACTGCATTCGCTAATTAAAAACACACTGTCCAAAATAAAGGTCAAATATCCGCATGCTTTATTGACTTTAAAAAAGTATTCGACTCACTCTGGCACCAAGGGTTACTTTATAAGCTGAAAGTGGTATAGGAGGAAAAACCTATGACCTTATTAAATCAATGTACACCGAAAGCAAATGTGGCATCAAAATTAGCACAAAAAGAACAAAATATCTTTCCCAGGAGCGTGGAGTGAGACAAGGCTGCTGCCTGAGCCCAACACTATTCAACATCTACATAAACCAGCTGGCGCTCAGTCTGGAGCGATCCACCGCTCCGGGTCTCGATCTCCACGACTCTCAGATCAAATGCCTGCTGTACGCAGACGACCTGCTGCTGCTATCGCCAACCGAACAGGGCCTTCAGCAGAACCTACAGCTGCTGGACCAGTACTGCCAGACCTGGGCCCTGACCGTCAACCTGAACAAAACCAAAATCATCACCTTCCAAAAAAGAGCCAGATCCCAGGGAACACAACACACATTCACACTAGGCACCAGCAGATAACACACACATCACAGTGTAGTTATTTAGGCCTTAACATCAGCTCCACTGGACACTTTAATCCTGCAGTGAATGAGCTGAGAGATAAAGCCCGCAGAGCCTTCTACGCCATAAAACGCCAACGCCCCATAGACATCCCTGCTCAAATCTGGCTGAAGATCCCAGAGTCAGTCATCGAGCCCATCGCCCTCTATGGCAGTGAGGTGTGGGGTCCACTGACAAACCCTGAGCAGGATCTGGCCAAATGGGACAAACACCCGATAGAAAGCCTGCACACAGAGCTGTGTAAGAACATTCTACACGTCCACCGGCACACAACAAACAACGCATGCAGGGCAGAACTAGGCCAATACCCACTGATTATACAGATCCAGAAGAGAGCGGTCAAATTCTGGAAGACCTTAAAGCTCAGCGACCCGGACTCACACCACTATAAAGCCCTGCAGGACAGAGAGCTGAGCAGAAGAGCAGACCCACTCTCCCAGCTGGCCCAGAGCTTCAGGGTCTCTGAGGCGTCTCCTGAGGAGCTGAACACACTCCTGCCACTGACTCAGATCACACACCAGATCAAGAGCAGCTACACACACCACTGGGACACTCAAACACAACTGCAAAGCAAACTGCAGTGTCATCTGGGCCTGAAGAGGCAGTGTACTCTGGCAGACCATCTTCACACAGTGACAGATAAAGGTCTGAGGAACACCCTGACCAGATCCAGACTCAGCGGACACCAGCTGGCCATAGAGACGGGCCGGCACAGACAAACATGGCTGCCGGTGGAGGAGCGGCTGTGCCCACACTGCCCTCAGCAGCTGATGGAGACGGAGCTGCACTTCCTCACTGAGTGCACCAAATACTCCGAGACCCGGGAGAAGTTCTACCAGAAACTCACACACACACACAGCAACTTTGAGTCCCTGCCGAACAGTGAGAAACTGCCCTTCTTACTGGGGGAGTGTGTGTGTGTGTGTGTGTGTGTGTTATCTTCATACTGTTCACACTGCTGGCCTTCTGCACTGTGCTGTTTATACACTGCAGCGGTGCACGGCTTTGGCAATACCAATGTACAGGTAGCGAGTGTGTGTGTGTGAGTGTGTAAGTGAGAGTAAGTGTGTGTGTGAGTGTGTGTGTGTAAGTGAGAGTGAGTGTGTGTGTGAGAGAGAGAGAGAGACTCTGTGAGTGTGTGTGTGTGTGTTTTAAGAAGCGTTGGCTAATAATAAAGGGTTTTTTCCCCTCTGCAGAAAGGCTATTCATCTTCTGTGCCCTTGTGAAGGTTTTTCTTGTCAAGGAGAGAAAGAGAGAGAGAGAGAGAGAGAGAGAGAGAGAGAGAGAGAGAGAGAGAGAGAGAGAGAGAGAGATGGAGAGAGGGCGAGGGCTGGAGCGAGGGCTGGTGTATAGCTGCTGTATGGCAGAAACAGGATCTGCTGATGTGGATGTGAGATATGGAGGAGAGCTGCAGCTATCAGGAGCTCCAGTGAACAACACTAGAATACACACCAGAGGCAGAGAGAGCACACACACACACACTCGCACACACACACTCAAACATACACACACAGTGAGTGTGTGTGTGTAGTCAGTGGTCTAGTACAGCTGTGTGTGTGTGTGTGTGTGTGTGTATGTGTGTGTGTGTGTGTGTGTGTGTGTGTGTGTGTGTGTTAAACACTGGATGCTGCAGTTCATTACAGTCTTGCTGTAAGCTGCTGTGTACTGAAGCTGACGGTCATCAGGATGAGGGATGTGGAGAACCGTCATGTCCAGGCCTGCTCCTCCTCCAGGACTCCAGATCATACATGTCAACATTGAGATGTGAAAATAAGGGATATGCCCACCATAATAAGGGTCCCCCCCCCCCCCCCCCCCCCCCCCCCCCAAAAAAAAAAAAATAAAATAAAATAAGAATTCACAAATTACTAAATGTGTTGATTTGGAGCTGTTTCATTGTAAATAAGCAGTTAAATGGTCAGTAATATGTTTTATTATTATTATTTACAAAAGAAAAAATAAATAGTACACATTAGCAGCAAATACATTAGCAAACAGTTCAGCTTAATAAAATGAATAGCTATTATAATGAAATAAAATCAAGCTATCAAATGTCATTAGCCGTTTCTTCACTGTATAAATCACACATTCTGATTAAAGAGCAGCGAATGAATCTCTTATTTATTTAGATTTTTTCCGTTTGATTACATTAAATAACAGGTGTCACTTTAAAAATGCACACATCTAACGTTATAAAGCAAGCTGGCAAGATGGCGCTGAGCATGGCTGCCGTGTCGCGAGCTCACAGCAAACTTCGTTGTGTTTTGTATGTTCTTCTTGTATTTTTGTTGTTTTTCGTGCTGGATATACACACTCTTATTGCCTACGACAGACACACACTTCGGGAAATTGGCTCCCTCGTCGCACACCGAAGACCGGACTTTGAGTTCCTTAACGACGCTCTGTTTACAAGCACAACAACAGAGCCCTTTGTCTGGGCCACACAACCGAGGCGACGACGCAAACGCAGCCGGAAAAGAGGAAAGAGAGCCGGCGTTCTGGTCAGACTAAGACGCCGTGGACTTCGACCTCCGCTCCCCACCATTCTGCTGGCTAACGTTCAGTCACTGGACAACAAACTTTTCGAGCTACGGGCGCGCATTTCCTTCCAACGGGAAACAAGAAACTGCTGCATTATCTGTCTTACAGAAACCTGGCTATCTGCGGAGGTACCAGACACAGCTGCTGAACTTTCGGGGTTCTCCGTGCACCGCGCGGATAGAACGAAGGAACTCACAGGGAAAAGCAAAGGAGGAGGTGTTTGTTTCTTTATTAACAACTTATGGTGTGATGAGAGAAACATACACTCAGTTAGATCATTTTGTTCTCCTGATCTGGAATACCTTATGCTTCGGTGTCGACCATACTGGCTACCAAGGGAATTCACATCGGTGATAATTACGGCTGTCTACATCCCCCCTCAAGCCAACACAGAGCAGGCGCTCAGGGAACTGCATGGGAGCATAAACGAGCAGGAAACCGCACACCCGGAGGCAGCGTTTATAGTTACAGGGGACTTTAACAACGCCAACCTCAGAAAAATCGCTCCAAAATACTTTCAACATATCACCACAAACACGCGTGGGGATCGCATTTTGGACCACTGCTACTCTCCGTTCCGAGATGCTTACAAATCCCTCCCCCGCCCACCATTTGGCAAATCAGATCACTCTTCTGTTCTGCTCTTGCCTGCTTACAGGCAGAAACTGAAACGGGAACCTCCCACCCTCAGGACGTTTCAGAGCTGATCAGACCAATCGGATTCCATACTTCAAGACTGTTTTGATGACGTTGACTGGGAGATGTTCCGGGCAGCTTCTGATGACGACATCGAAGTGTACTCAGACACCGTTACGTGCTTCATCAGAAAGTGCATAGAAGACGTAGTCCCAACAAAAACTGTCCGTATCTACCCAAACCAAAAACCACGGATCAATTGCGAAGTTCGAACAGCCCTATCAGTGCGAACTTCCGCCTATAAATCCAGAAATGCTGAGGAACTAAAACAAGCAAACTACAACCTC
The DNA here is from genome assembly GCA_903798195.1 of Danio kyathit. Lineage (NCBI taxonomy): Eukaryota > Metazoa > Chordata > Actinopteri > Cypriniformes > Danionidae > Danio > Danio kyathit. Next base: position 30,937 of record CAIGQS010000179.1, read on the forward strand.
AGGAAAACGATCAAAGCAGCAAAACGTCAATACAAAGACAAGGTAGAGGGTCAATTTAACACCAATAACGCAAGGAGCATGTGGCAGAGAGTTAATTACATCACGGACTTTAAAAGTAACAAATCTGCCACTGTGAACATTGCTGCGTCTCTCCCGGACGAGCTCAACTCATTCTACGCCCGCTTTGAAGCCCAGGACAGCGCACATACACTGCGCGCCCGCTCTGAAGCCCAGGACAGCGCACACACACATCGCGCCCGCTCTGAAGCCCAGGACAGCGCACATACACAGCGCGCCCGCTCTGAAGCCCAGGACAGCGCACACACACAGCGCGCCCGCTCTGAAGCCCAGGACAGCGCACATACACAGCGCGCCCGCTTTGAAGCACAGGACAGCGCACACACACAGCGCGCTTCCGCGGCCGACACAGAAACCGCCAGCACACGCTCTGTTTCTGTAGCGGATGTAATGAGATCTTTCCGTCGCGTGAACATCCGAAAAGCTACGGGCCCAGATGGCATCCCTGGACGTGTAGTTAAAGCATGCGCACACCAGCTAGCGGGGGTTTTCACGGACATCTTTAACCTCTCGCTCTCTCGGTCTGTGGTTCCTACATGCTTTAAGACAGCTACTATCGTGCCAATACTGAAATCAGCTGAAACCACATGCTTGAATGACTGGCGTCCGGTTGCACTGACACCCATCTTCAGCAAGTGCTTTGAGAAGCTGATTAAAAACCACATCTGCTCTGTACTGCCCGCTAACACTGACCCTCTGCAATTTGCATACAGAAACAACCGTTCCACCGATGATGCTATTGCTTTCACCTTGCACACTGCTCTGTCTCACCTGGAAAACAAAAACACATATGTGAGAATGCTGTTTGTGGACTACAGCTCAGCATTCAACACCATAGTGCCTGCCAAGCTGGTGGTGAAGCTCCAGGCTCTGGGCCTACACAGTGCAACTGGATCCTGGACTTCCTGTCAAGCAGACGCCAGGTGGTCAGAATGAACAACATCACCTCATCCACACTGATCCTCAACACTGGTGCTCCACAGGGCTGTGTTCTCAGCCCACTCCTGTACTCCCTGTACACACATGACTGTACATCCAAACACAGCTCCAATGTCATCGTTAAATTTGCTGATGACACAACGGTGGTGGGCCTAATCACCGATAATGATGAGACGGCCTACAGAGAGGAGGTGCACGCTCTGACGCAGTGGTGTCAGGAAAACCACCTCTCACTCAACATCAGCAAAACCAAGGAGCTGGTGGTGGATTTCAGGAGAGAGAAGAGAGAACACACTCCCATCACCATCAGCGGGACACCAGTGGAGAGAGTCAGCACTTTCAAGTTTCTTGGAGTACACATCGCTGAGGATCTGACATGGACTGCCCACACAGACGCAGTGCTGAGGAAGGCACAACAACGCCTCTTCTTCCTCAGGCGTCTCAGGAGGTTTGGAATGAGCCCCCACATCCTCCGCTCGTTCTACACCTGCACTGTGGAGAGCATCCTCACTGGCTGCATCACCACCTGGTACGGAAACAGCACCAGCAGCAATCGCAAAGGTCTACATAGGATCGTGCGTACTGCTGGACGCGTAGTAGGAGGTGAGCTTCCCTCCCTCCAGGACATCTATACCAGGAGGTGCATGAGGAAAGCCAAGAGAATCATCAGCGACTCCAGCCACCCAAGCCATAGACTTTTCTCTCTGCTACCCTCAGGCAGAAGGTTCCGCAGCATCCGGTCACGCACCAGCCGACTGAAGGAAAATTTCTTCCCTCAGACTATCAGGCTGATGAACACTTAACACACCCCACACAAACTCTTCCCTACCCCGCACTGCACACCATCAAGATGTAGCATGCACTGCACTTTAACAAATCCATACTTAAAACAATACTGCCTACGTATCGCTGTCAACATTGCCAATTTTACATTGTCTTGTTTTTTTGTGAGTATGTTGTTGTATACTGCACTGTCTGTATTTCGCACTGTCTGTATTTTGCACTGTCATTGTATTTGCACTGTCTGTATTTCGCACTGTCTGTATTTTGCACTGTCGTTGTATTTACACTGTCTGTATTTTGCACTGTCTGTATTTTGCACTGTCGTTGTATTTGCACTGTCTGTATTTTGCACTGTCTGGAGCCAGCACCTAAGCTTTTCACTCATCATAGCACACGTGCTGCTGCTGATGATGTGACAATAAAAGTGATTTGATTTGATTTGATTTCGACTGCTTACCTAACTGTTTCTGCTCATTTAGGATGAAATTAGTTGTGTTTGAAAAAACCCCCACCAAGATCGACATCTTTAGATATTATTATTATTAATTATGTGTATATGTCTGTTTAACACGCACCCAAAACCCAGAGTTTTGCTCCTTTTTAAATGGCGTGTACACAATCTGTTTGAGAAACTGCCTCTATTTATCACTGTGGAGCGCGTCTGATAGTCATGCACCGATATATGACTGTTTTGAGGATTGCATATGAAGGGGAGACGGCACCTGTAATAAAAGGAAAGGGAATCCTGCCGTTTTTATATTTATTTCAAAGTGCTTTCATGCCTAAACAAAGCGAAAGCACAGAACAGACTCACATTTAAGAGCAAAGGGCGGCCCCTGGTGGTTCGGCGGTATGGGTTGCGTATAGGGAGGCTCTGCTCTTTAATGTTTATTGCCACCCTTCAGAGAAAGACTGAAATACCGGAAAATACCTTTACGCGATGATAGCGGGATAGAACTGTAAAATATGGGCGAATCCCAGGAAAGACGGGAGGGTTGACAGGTATGCTCCAGACAGGTGTATGTACAGGTGACACTCAAGAAGAGATTCAGAAGAGCCGAGAGTCGTCAGATGGAGAGCAGAGGAGTTCAAGACCACCATCAACAACTATAGTGAGACCAGATCCAGCGGGAGATCCTCCATCAGCTGTCTGACCTGCACACGCTGCTCTCACCTGGGGAGGTGTGCTCAAACCCCCGCTGACTGCTGGAGCTCAGACGTGTGTGTGTACACTGCAGCGCAGGCCAGAGTGTGTGTGTTCAGGTGATGTATGTGTTCAGTGGTGTAGTATGAGGAGAGCTGTTCAGTGTGTGTGTGTGTGTGTGTGTGTGTGTAGTCAGTGGTCTAATACAGCTGTGTGTGTGTGTGTGTGTGTGGTGTAATACAGCTGTGTGTGTGTGTGTGTGTGTGTGTGTGTGTGTGTGTGTGTGTGTGTGTGTGTGTGTGTGTGTGTGTGTGCCTGTGGGGCCAGTATCCCCACACCGCTATAACTCAGATCGCTCCTCTGTCTAATTGCGTTCGATCGGTTTGTGCTGCCGTGTGTCATCTGAGATTCTCTGCTCAGTATTTAACAGTGGACGACTCACTGATTAAACGCAAGCAGCGTGAAATCACCAAACCACACACACACACACACACACACACACACACACACACAGAGGGAGCAGGACAGCAGAGGAATGCTGCACACACTCACACACACACACACACACACACACACACAGTGCTGATGTGCTCCAGTGTGAGAGAGCTCAGTGAGTGGAGCTGCAGTAATGGAGTGAGCTCCTGATGTCCTCCTGCTGATCTTCATCTCCTCCTCATCATCATCAGCTCTGAGTTGCTTCAGACACAGATCAGGTGTTGAGATGTGCAGTGGATGCTGACCTCTGACCTCTGCTGGGTAACGGCTCAGCAGCTCTCATGCTTCACAGATGAAGATCTAAAAGCTGATTTATACTTCTGCGTCAAGCGCACACGTATGCTACGGCGCAGCCTTCGCATGGACGCATAGCCCCTCGCCGTGGCCGTCGGCGTCATTGACGCTCACCTCTCAAAAAATGTAACGCGTACGCATAGCGCAAGCTTTGTGATTGGTTGGCTTGGTGTCGCTGACGAGTGTGGGCGGAGATGAGAGCCGTGCCAGATGCAGCGAGTGTTTACAAGTGTGGAGTCCCGTGAAGGAGCTCCGGATGGAGACTGTTGGTTTGTGTTTACCTCATGATTAAAGTTGTTCCACGTCCGCCGGTTCCTGTCTAAAATGAGCGAGTTTGAGCCACTTGTAGATTAAGGAAGTGTTCAGAAAACACAAAACACCAGCGAAGAAACTCGACACAGAGGAACATAAACACCTACTGCCAGCTAGTGTTTCAGAAGAGTTACTGCAGAGAAACAGAAACAGCAGCAGAAGTATAAATGCACGGCTACACGCGCGAGAAGTTACCAGCCTTAACCCTAACAGACAGTCAGGCTGCGCTAACCAGCCAATCACAGCCCAGAACACTCATCAGTGTGTGTGTGTGAGTGAGTGTGTGTGTGTGTGTGAGTTTTTTTGTGTGTGAGTGTGTGAGTGTGTGTGTGTGTTTGTGTGTGAGTGTGAGTGTGTGTGTGTGTGTGTATGTGTGTGTGTGTGTATGTGTGTGAGTGTGTTTGTGTGTGTGTGTGTGTGTGTGTGAGAGTGTGTGTGTGTGTGTGTGTGTGTGTGTGTGTGGTGTGTGTGTGTGTGTGTGTGTGTGTGTGTGTGAGTGTGTGTGTGTGTGTGTGTGTGTGAGAGAGTTTTTTTGTGTGTGAGTGAGTAAGTACAGGCAGTTGGTTCAAGATATCCGTGCCTATAAAGGAATTACCGCCCTGCGTCACACATGCCGTCGCTGCCGTACAGGAGCAGTTCCCTGTCAGAGTGCAGTTGTTCTGCTTGTTGGTGATCAGCCAGGCCTTCTACAGCTCCGTCTTCTTTCCTCGTCTTTGGCTCGGCAGATCCTCAGTTTTAGCACTACATGGTTTTGAATCTGGTGATCATGAACATTATTTCCTGCACATGACCACACAGAACAACACTGTAGGCCTTTAACTTCTCTCCTGTAAAACTCGTGGAGTTTCAGCGAGATGTTGTATATTTGGGGCTGATGCTGGGCCATTTCCTCTTCTCCAGTCTCCATTGGGAGGGTGCTATCACAGATGGACCTGTCAGACGAACGCCGCTCACTTTAATGCTAATTTAGCCGAATAACTGCTTATCACTGTGCTTATCACTGTGTGACGAGCTGTTATAATACGCTGAAAGCATTATGTCAATAATAAATATAATATGTCATCAATATAACATCTCTAATACCACAACAGACTCTGTACCGCATCACATGTCATTGCTCGCTGTACATGCTAGCGCTCACGGTTTGCTTTTGCAACCTCGCTGCGCGCGCATCCTGAATGTTTGCATCCAACTAATGACCAATCAGCACAGCCTAGCAACGCCTTAGCAACCGCCGCGCTGTTGACTCTGAGCAGCATTACCATCATCATCACCCAGCGCAGTCAGTCAGTGTGAGCTTCATCATCTGCTGTGCTTTACTCTGAACGTAGGTGTGTGTGTGTGTGTGTGTGTGTGTGTGTGTGTGTGTCTCCGCTGCTCATCAATTGACTGGTGACCGCAGACACGCTGATCTGTGATGGAGAGGCAGATGAGTCTGCAGCAGTCGGTCAGAGAGACGTGTGGCTGTTTCTGCAGTGCACAGGTGTGTGTGTGTGTGTGTGTGTGTGTGTGTGTGTGTGTCTCTCTCTCTCTCTCTCTCTGTTCATTCAGACTCGAGTCACGCCCGTTAAAGTCACGTGTTCCGCGGCTCGGATTGGCGCGCTCGCTGCGCAGCGGTCAGTCTGCCGCTGGTCGCCGGTGTGTCGCGTGTGTTTGCCGGTATGATGGACGCGGCGGCGCGGCGGTGACGGAGCTCCGGGATGCGGCGGTGCGCGGCTTTACTGCTGATCATAGGGGCGGCTGGTGAGTGTTTACTGTCTCTCTCTCTCTCACACACACAAACACACACACACACACAGACATCACCCTCATCAAACGGCTGCTGATGATCATTCAGCTGTAATTAGCGGACTGCGCTCAACTTTACACATGCTCCAATACTGAAATCAACAAGAGCCGCGCTTTAATTACAGTTAGAGAGAGTGTGTGTGTGTGTGTGTGTGATGAGGGAAATGTGTGTGTAAACACTGACTGAATCCTTGGTGATGTTATTAATGATGGTCAGTGTCTGGGTGTCTGTCTGCCCGCGTGTGTGTGTGTGTGTGTGTGTGTGTGTGTGTGTGTGTGTGTGTGTGTGTGCTGGGTTAATGAAGCTCTCGCAGACAGACTCCTCATCTGATCAACACATTGATGATTTGAATGTAAATGATGGTGATATTCATATATAAACACGCTGGTCATCAACTCTGTCCTGGTGTGTAGGGCTGATCATCAGTAAAGGGGAGCACGATGATGGTGTAGTTGAGCAGCTCGTGATGTCCCGTGTTCAGAGAGGAGCTCATCTGTCAGATATGCTTTATTAAATATTAATAATAACAGCATCTTCAGCAGTGTGTCTGTGTGTTGTTGAAGAGTGCTGAGGGTCCTGTGGGTCTGCTGTAGGCATGGGATGATAACCGTGATCAAGGTTTACCGCGGTTTGGAAAAGTCAAGGTGGTAAAAGCGTCCACATTTTCTGCTGTTCCGCTCCTAAGGTGTGTGTGAGGTTTTTTATTTACATTTTTAGGACAGCAGTATCTCCTGCAGAGTAGATCTCTAAAGATGCTGTTATAATTGTAAATAAATGAGTGTTTGAGAAACTCATGAAGACAGCAGGAGTCAGTGATCGATTATTATTCAGCCTGACATCACTGCTCCACAATATTAGAATCTCTCAAAACTACAGATTTGGTGTTCAAACGGGGGAAAAGTTTAGTGTTTACCCAGACTTTTAAAAAGAACTCATATTAGAGCAGTACACAATACTGTAACACCGTCATCATTTAGTCCAAGGGTATCAGAGAATCTTATACAGGCCCATGGCTGATCTGCTGCGGCTGCGCTCACTGAATATATCGAGTTCATAAATCAGAATATAATGAGCATTAATGAAGCAGGACAGTGATGAGGATGAGGAGGAGGAGGATGAGGAGGAGGAGGATGAAGAGGAGGAGGAGGAGGAGGATGAAGAGGAGGAGGAGGAGGATGATGAAGAGGAGGAGGAGGAGGAGGAGGAGGAGAATGATGAGGATCTTCTGTGTCTGTCTGACTCCTGATGATGGACTCTGCTCCACATCTGCTGTACGCTGGAGGACACGAGTGCATCATCTGTGTGTGTGTGTGTGTGTGTGTATGTGTATGTTTATATATGTGTGTATGTGTGTTTATATATATATATGTGTGTCTGTCCTTCAGGTGTGTGTGCAGCTCTGCAGATCCAGTGTTATCAGTGTGAGGACGTGCGGCAGGACGAATGCTCCTCTCCAGAGTTCATCGTCAACTGTACAGTGAACGTGCAGGACATGTGCCAGAAGGAAGTGCTGGTGCTGGAGGACGGTAAGACACGCATCAGTCCCTGTTCTGCTTCTGGATCATAGATGTATACACTACATATCACATACAGACCCTGAGCATGCGTCAATAGTGCCGCCATATTGGTACAGGGCTCCCAGGACAACAGTTATTCAGCTGCACTAGTCAAGACTAAAGCCAGTGTGAAGATGCTGGACTTGAGCGCTGTGTACGAGTGTAGTAATGAGCAAAGAAAACAAAGGCAGAACACTTCATAGGGAAGGTTTGGTTTATTATGTGTTTGTATGTTATGAACTTTTGCGCTCCACAAGTCACGTTATTGATGATAATACAGTCACTACTGCACTGACCATACGGCACAGCAGCAGCACTAACTCACACTAAACACTGGGCTTATGCTGCTGTTGTTGAAGAAAATCAGCAAACACTGTAAATAAATATAAGAAGAAGACGCTGCGCTGCTGAAACTGCTGTTA
>CAIGQS010000179.1:39248-79248 GCA_903798195.1 Danio kyathit
TTATATTTAATAATAATAATAATAATAACAATAATAATAATAATAATAATAATAATAATAATAATAATAATAATAATAATAATAATAGAGTTAACACTGGACCTCTGAACATCAGCTTCTGCACTGTTATATATTTAATAATAATAATAATAATAATAATAATAATAATAATAATAATAGAGTAAACACTGGACCTCTGAACATCAGCTTCTGCACTGTTATATATTTAATAATAATAATAATAATAATAATAATAATAATAATAATAGAGTAAACACTGGACCTCTGAACATCAGCTTCTGCACTGTTATATATTTAATAATAATAATAATAATAATAATAATAATAATAATAATAATAATAGAGTTAACACTGGACCTCTGAACATCAGCTTCTGCACTGTTATATATTTAATAATAATAATAATAATAATAATAATAATAATAATAATAATAGAGTTAAACACTGGACCTCTGAACATCAGCTTCTTGCACTGTTATATATTTAATAATAATAATAATAATAATAATAATAATAATAATAGAGTAAACACTGGACCTCTGAACATCAGCTTCTGCACTGTTATATATTTAATAATAATAATAATAATAATAATAATAATAATAATAATAGAGTAAACACTGGACCTCTGAACATCAGCTTCTGCACTGTATATATTTAATAATAATAATAATAATATAATAATAATAATAATAATAATAATAGAGTAAACACTGGACCTCTGAACATCAGCTTCTGCACTGTTATATATTTAATAATAATAATAATAATAATAATAATAATAATAATAATAATAATAGAGTAAACACTGGACCTCTGAACATCAGCTTCTGCACTGTTATATATTTAATAATGATAATAATAATAATAATAATAATAATAATAATAATAGAGTAAACACTGGACCTCTGAACATCAGCTTCTGCACTGTTATATATTTAATAATAATAATAATAATAATAATAATAATAATAATAGAGTAAACACTGGACCTCTGAACATCAGCTTCTGCACTGTTATATATTTAATAATAATAATAATAATAATAATAATAATAATAATAGAGTTAACACTGGACCTCTGAACATCAGCTTCTGCACTGTTATATATTTAATAATAATAATAATATAATAATAATAATAATAATAGAGTAACACTGGACCTCTGAACATCAGCTTCTGCACTGTTATATATTTTAATAATAATAATAATAATAATAATAATAATAATATAATAATAATAATAATAATAGAGTAAACACTGGACCTCTGAACATCAGCTTCTGCACTGTTATATATTTAATAATAATAATAATAATAATAATAATAATAATAATAATAATAGAGTAAACACTGGACCTCTGACCATCAGCTTCTGCACTGTTATATATTTAATAATAATAATAATAACAATAATAATAATAATAATAGAGTAAACACTGGACCTCTGAACATCAGCTTCTGCACTGTTATATATTTAATAATAATAATAATAACAATAATAATAATAATAATAGAGTAAACACTGGACCTCTGAACATCAGCTTCTGCACTGTTATATATTTAATAATAATAATAATAATAATAATAATAATAATAATAATAATAATAATAATAGAGTAAACACTGGACCTCTGAACATCAGCTTCTGCACTGTTATATATTTAATAATAATAATAATAATAATAATAATAATAATAATAATAGAGTAAACACTGGACCTCTGAACATCAGCTTCTGCACTGTTATATATTTAATAATAATAATAATAATAATAATAATAATATAATAATAATAATAATAGAGTAAACACTGGACCTCTGAACATCAGCTTCTGCACTGTTATATATTTAATAATAATAATAATAATAATAATAATAATAGAGTAAACACTGGACCTCTGAACATCAGCTTCTGCACTGTTATATATTTAATAATAATATTAATAACAATAATAATAATAATAATAGAGTAAACACTGGACCTCTGACCATCAGCTTCTGCACTGTTATATATTTAATAATAATAATAATAACAATAATAATAATAATAATAGAGTAAACACTGGACCTCTGAACATCAGCTTCTGCACTGTTATATATTTAATAATAATAATAATAATAATAATAATAATAATAATAATAATAATAATAATAATAATAATAATAATAATAATAATAGAGTAAACACTGGACCTCTGAACATCAGCTTCTGCACTGTTATATATTTAATAATAATAATAATAATAATAATAATAATAATAATAATAATAATAATAATAATAGAGTAAACACTGGACCTCTGACCATCAGCTTCTGCACTGTTATATATTTAATAATAATAATAATAATAATAATAATAATATAATAATAATAATAATAATAGAGTAAACACTGGACCTCTGACCATCAGCTTCTGCACTGTTATATATTTAATAATAATAATAATAATAATAATAATATAATAATAATAATAATAATAGAGTAAACACTGGACCTCTGAACATCAGCTTCTGCACTGTTATATATTTAATAATAATAATAATAATAATAATAATAATAATAATAGAGTAAACACTGGACCTCTGAACATCAGCTTCTGCACTGTTATATATTTAATAATAATAATAATAATAATAATAATAATAATAATAATAATAGAGTAAACACTGGACCTCTGAACATCAGCTTCTGCACTGTTATATATTTAATAATAATAATAATAATAATAATAATAATAATAATAATAATAATAGAGTAAACACTGGACCTCTGAACATCAGCTTCTGCACTGTTATATATTTAATAATAATAATAATAATAATAATAATAATAATAATAATAATAGAGTTAACACTGGACCTCTGACCTGAATGAGACACTTGCTGACGTCACTGGCGCACAGAGCTTTATTACAGGCCAGAGCGATGGAGAGAGAGGACAGGAGGAGGAGGAGAACCACTGATGATGATGATGAAGACCCCATCACGACACGAACAGAGCCCACCGGACCTGCGGGGAACACAGCAGTGAGAGACAGACAGAATAAAAGACACACAATAAACAAACCACGGGAACATCAAAGACATCATCAGACACGCCGACGCGGCGAACAGCGGCGACATCAAAGAGAGAGGTCCTGCACAACATGAGCTCCTGAACTCCTGAAGTTTTTTTGTTTTTAAAACGAGATAAACCTAAGAAAATAGCTCAAAATTAACAACAAGCATGGTGAACACAAGTTCACTATAAATAGATAAGAAATTTAGCAAAATACATTGAAAAGCAAAGGAAAACTGGTGGAAATACACACTGAAGGACTCTCCCCACAAGATCTGAATCCTACCACAGGACTACAGAAGGAAAGAACAACAGCAAAAACTTGGAATAAGGATTTATTTTATTGAGCACAAGGACTTTATCTTCAAACATCACTGGAATATAAGAATATAAGAATTATCATCCGGAAAACAATCCAACACTACAGAACAACAGAAACAAGCTGTACCAAAAGATCCAACCAGCAAAGGCCTTCAACTCGCCCTCTGGTAAAGGTAAGCACATACAAACCCTTACCTACTCTAAGGAGTTAAAAAGGAGAGAGACTAAAGCAAGAAAAGCAAGGAAAGGGAAATCTTACTAACTAGTAGCCCACATTTGATTTTAACTCATACTGTAGAGGACAGTTGGCCTTCACACCCCAAGCCCGGCTAGCTGAGCCATTGTCCTGAATATCAAAGAAGTGTGAACTACAGCATAATGGCAATGGCTGCAGTGGGGGAAGGAGCTCACACCTCTGACTACCCCCCCAGACATCCAGTCTGAGAAGAGCAGACAACAGTATAAACTTAAACAGCAGAAAGACAATCCTGAACCTCTGTTTAAAGACACATCAAATCTCAAAGGCAAAACCATCACCACCAACTTGCTGTTTTACACAGAACTCCTAACTGTCTGGCACACAGCGTTCTGTACACATTTCCAACACTTCACAAAAAACGGAATATGTAAAGGCAGACAGATATGCATCTATGAAGACTCAACAAAGGACCCAGAGAACCGGCAACTAACAGTCAACCTTTATCAGAATGGAACTATAATGGTACAGGGAAACAATGCCATCCTCACACAGCTTGAGAAGACTTTCACTCCTTAAAGATAAAGGTGAACAATGAAGTTGCAAACATCTGTATGCCCAACCCAACCCCTGCTACACAGAGACTACAGAGGAAAAGAAAGAGGAAAAGACAAACTCAGAGGAGAACAAGAGCAACTCCTTTCCAGCAAGCCCGGACCTCCACAACACAATCGCCCAACTGCAACACAGTCTGGCACTTCAGAAATCAGTGAACAAGTCCACAGCAAAACCTTCAGCACTGAAGACACAGAGCAACTCAGAGACCAGCTCTGCCAAATAAGAAATGCACTGAAAGCTTCCATTCAAGAACTGAAGGGAGACATTTCCACACTGTCTCAAGACAGAGACAATCTCAAAACAGACTTTACAGACCTAAAACACATCATGGGGAAACCACTCTCAGAAATGAAAGACAACCTAACCAGAGAGCTCACGGGGTTTAAAGCTGAGCTACAACAGAGGGACACACAGACTGAGACACTGAGGACAGAGTTGAAGTGTTTCTCTGCTCCTTCAAACAATCAAACCATCAAGCACCCACTGCCCCCCACCAAGGCCAGACCTCCACAGCGGCCCACAGAGCCCCCAGTGCCAAACAACACTCAGAGAGAGGCAGACACAGCTGAAACTGCAGGCAACACAGGAGTGGAACATCAGAAGCCTTCAACAACCACACCAGAGGAGAGCCCACAAACACAAAACATGCAGGGTGAAATCGCCATCCTCATGACTCCAATGGGAAGTTTCTTCAGGAGAAAAAGCTGTTCCCAGGCCATAAAACTACTAAACTCTGGAGCCCAAAAACAAGTGATGCCCTCAGAATACTGTCTGCACCCAGCTTTGGCACACCCTCACACATTATCATCCACACGGGGACCAACGACCTGAGAGCCCAGCAGGAGAGAGTCGGGCAGCTGGTCTGCAGAGTAGCAGAGAAAGCTGCAGAGATCTGCCCCAACGCAAAAATCACCATCTCCACCCTCCTGCCCCGCAGAGACATCCACCCGGACACCATCAACAGAGTCCACGCTGACATCTCCAGAGGATGTGCTCTCCTGCCCAGTGTGCACCTGACTCATCACACCAGCATCACAGTAGGAGACCTCTATGACCACGTACACATAAAAAAGGACAAAGTCAACGTGTTTGCAAAAGCACTGAAAGACACAGCATGGGGCAGACAGACACCAGCTCACACACCAAACAGACTCCCACCACCTCACCACATGGGAAACATAAAACGACCCTCACCTGGACATCACTGGGGACCCCCACCCCACACAAGACACTTCCAGCCCACACCAGCACTAAAGCAGAGACCGCGGCCCAGCTCTGGACACAGCCAAAAAACCCAGACCATGCCAAGACCCCCCCCCAGAGAGAAACACCTACAGCTGGTCATCACCAAAGACCTCCTCCATCAAACAGACCCCCTCCAAGACAAGTGAATAACAGCAGGAGGAGCCCAGAGCACCCAACAACCAGCACACTCACTGCTGACAGCACACCCAGACCAGCACTGCTGCCACAACCCAGAAACTACACCCAGGCCCTCAAAGGACCGGCGAAACCTCTGGAGATGGGTGAAATCAGACAGCTACTACAATACATCAGTGCCCAGCTGATGTGAGCAGCCCCCCAATATACAATATACAATATACAACCACCATGTATATATATATATAAAACTAATATATTAGTAAAGGTTTATCTCAAACTTAAAAACAAGAACTTTACTCATCTCTAAATGACCCTGTCAATATCACTGTGGAATATACAAGGCTTAAAATCATCAGCCTTTGGACTAAAGAGCTTAAACACAGAATTCCACACAAACATAAAAAATAAAGACATTATAATTCTCCAGGAGACATGGAGCAAGACAAACACCACCACCCATTGCCCACCCAACTACAGAGACATTATTCTTCCCTCACAAAAACTCAACACAACTCGACAAGGGAGAGACTCAGGAGGACAAATCATCTGGTACAACTCAAAACTCCACAAGTACATCGACACAGTTAAAACTGGAAAACATCACGCATGGCTCAAAATCCACAAAGATCTACTGCTGTCCCAAAAAGACAGAGTCCCCCTACTACAGTGAAGACATGTTTGACACTCTGGAGAAAGAGACGAGCCATTTTCAGGCCCAAGGACACGTGCTGATCTGTGGAGACATGAACGCCAGAACAGGACTACAGCCGGACTTCACCAACGCACAGGGAAGTAGTACATCAACAGCAACTTACCAGGTATACATACCAGCTTCTCCCACCTTCACAGAAACAACCACGATCATATAGTCAACAAAAGTGGAAAGAGCTCCTGCAGATCTGCAGGAGTCTGGGACTGTACATTGTCAACGGTCGGATAAGAGGGGACACACTCGGGAGATTTACATTCTGCTCACCTCTTGGCAATAGCACAGTATGAAAGGGGTTGGGCGATGTTGAACAATTTGGCATCGTACGATGTCTAATGTGAACATCGGCGATGGACGATGGTATCGTCCATGTAGGCAGGGTGGGGGTCTTTGTTGTTAAATATCAATTAATTCATAACGAATTTAATAATTGTAGCCTATCGTTTTCACTACCTGCCCCACATGCTCTTTGCTTTACCCATAACCAAACCATAAATAAATAAAGTTATCCACAAATTACCACCTGTCAATCACTTTTTTTCCGCGGGACTCTGGCATGATCAGGCGGAGTGATCTGTGTCTTAGTGGCTTGTTCCCCACAGCTGGTGGCGGAGACCAGACGAGAGTTGGTTTGGAGTTCACTGTAATTTGTATTGTGCTTAATGATAACTTCCTTATTTTATTACTATTATTATGAGAAAATAATAACAAGTAAAGATGCTAGGGCTCGACCGTTTCTACGTATGCGCCCGAAATTTTATGCGACCTAAAATATATATTTAAAAGCATTTGTGCTAGTGCATGTGCGACCTGTTTTCACTGCAGAATCCTCACCGCGTGCGCAGATTTAGGAGACATTTATGCAGGATGCATCTTTCCACCTAAAGACGCCAAACGCAGCGCTCAGGAACAGATTAAAACAGTTGTTATGCGATTGTGAACTTGCTGAAGTAAAAAAAGCCCGGACTGCTTGCCCCCAGTGTTGCCAGATGTAGCTGACTTGTTCCAGCCCAAAAGCGCTCCAAAATGTATGAGGGGTGGTTGGATCATCCTATATTTCACGAAAAGTGGGGGGAATGGTCCCAAATTACACGAATGGTGGGGGAGGGGTTACGGGAGATCGCGGGCAAGCGGGCGTACCTTTACAATACCGCCCAAATAGCCACTATCCGCCTATGTTATTTTTTACCCGCAAACTTGGAAACTTGGATTCAAAACCGCCCAATCTGGCAACACTGCTTGCCCCGCCTTTGTGCTCTTCTTATTGGCCCACTGCGCTAGAACTGAACGCGAATGGATTGGTTAATATCAGCTGTCAATCACTCAGTCAGTGCCTTCACATGACAGGAGCTACAACCGCGGAAATGTGAAGCGCTGAAGAAGAAAGAATGAAAATAACACTGACAGATTTAGTTTTAGAAACTCTAACGTTACTAATAATGGCACATCTTATTAGTGATCATGTGCTGAATGTTAATCCACCATTTACACTTTTTCAAGAGTGGAGAAAAGACTTCCAGTGGCTTCAAGTCCACTATGAAAATAACTAAAGCCATTCACTGTAGAATCTGTGGACGGGGTTTACAGGTAACAGCGTTTGCCACTGAATCTACACATTTTAAGCGAGAGGTGCTGTATAATCCTCACGATGTATTTAATCCTCACGATGCTGTCAGCCGTGCAAACGAGAGCTAGAAGTATAACACAGCTCATGAAAAGACCGTTATTGCTATTAAGATGACATGCAAATAAGTTATATATCAATATAAATGTGGGGCGGGGCGATGGATAGCGATGCCGGCTCAGAATCGTGAAGTTTATTGGCCATCGGCGATGGACGATGAAATCGTCTATCGGCCCAACCCTACTATATGATAACCGATATAGACCCTTCATCTCTTAGAGCATTCACTGTTAGAGAACTTACCCCACTCTCTGACCATAGCCAAATTACTTTATACCTCAAAAAGACAATAACAAACCCCTGCACACAGCCCAACAAACTATATAACATCAGAAAACCATACAGATGGGCTGAGAACAGTGCAGAAGACTACCAGAACGCAGTAAATAGCCAGAAAACTCAAGAACTCCTAGATAACTTCCTGGTTAATGCCTATGCTCACACCAAACAAAGAGTCAATATGGCAGTAAAAGACGTAAACAATATATTCGAAAGAACAGCTAAACAGTCAAAATTAAAAGTAAAAACCAGACAAAATAATTTACCCAAAGATGACAAAAATTGGTTTGACCAAGAATGTCTATCAATTAGGAAACACCTCAGAAACGCATCAAATCAGAAACACAGAGACCCAAATAATGCAGAGATTGGGCTTCTCTACTGTGAAACACTAAAACAATACAAACAAACACTCAGAACCAAAACAGCTCGATACACCCAAAAACAACTGACAACAATAGAGAACTCCATCAACTCAAATCAGTTCTGGGACAACTGGAAAAACCTGATCAAGAATGACCATGAAGAACTACCGATCCAAAATTCTGAAATGTGGGAAACCCATTTCCAAACACTATTCAATAAAGTAGAAACAGACACAAACTGTAGACAGAATCAAATAACAAAAACACTGGCAACACTAGAATCAACTATCAAAGATCATCAAAACCCATTAGACTTCCCCATCACCATAATGGAACTTAAAGACAAAATTAAATCTCTTAAACCTAAAAAAGCATCTGGACCTGACGGACTATTAAACCAAACGATAACAAACCAGCCCTAAATTTCAATCAGTCATCCTAAAATGATTTGATCTAGTCCTGAGTGTTGGTCACTTCCCTGATATCTGGAATCAAGGATTGAGAACACCCATCTTTAAAAATGGAGATAAATGTGACCCCAATAATTACAGAGGGATCTGTGTGAGCAGCAACCTGGGAAAGCTATTCTGTAGTTTAATAAATGCCCGATTACTGGACTTTATCACCACACATAATGTCCTAAGCAGAAGTCAAATTGGATTTCTACCAAAATACCGCACATCTGACCACATTTATACACTGCATTCGCTAATTAAAATCACACTGTCCAAAATAAAGGTCAAATATCCGCATGCTTTATTGACTTTAACAAAGCCTTCGACTCAATCTGGCACCAAGGGCTACTTTATAAGCTGATTGAAAGTGGTATAGGAGGAAAAACCTATGACCTTATTAAATCAATGTACACCGAAAGCAAATGTGGCATCAAAATCAGCACAAGAAGAACAGAATATCTTTCCCAGGAGCGTGGAGTGAGACAAGGCTGCTGCCTGAGCCCAACACTATTCAACATCTACATAAACCAGCTGGCGCTCAGTCTGGAGCGATCCACCGCTCCGGGTCTCGATCTCCACGACTCTCAGATCAAATGCCTGCTGTACGCAGACGACCTGCTGCTGCTATCGCCAACCGAACAGGGCCTTCAGCAGAACCTGCAGCTGCTGGACCAGTACTGCCAGACCTGGGCCCTGACCGTCAACCTGAACAAAACCAAAATCATCACCTTCCAAAAAAGAGCCAGAGCCCAGGGAACACAACACACATTCACACTAGGCACCAGCAGATAACACACACATCACAGTGTAGTTATTTAGGCCTTAACATCACCTCCACTGGAAACTTTAATCCTGCAGTGAATGAGCTGAGAGATAAAGCCCGCAGAGCCTTCTACGCCATAAAACGCCAACGCCCCATAGACATCCCTGCTCAAATCTGGCTGAAGATCCTAGAGTCAGTCATCGAGCCCATCACCCTCTATGGCAGTGAGGTGTGGGGTCCACTGACAAACCCTGAGCAGGATCTGGCCAAATGGGACAAACACCCGATAGAAAGCCATAGAGGTAAAGTTGGTTTTATATTCGCACATTCGTTCATTTAGAAGTCTCTATACTGTTTACCATGTTACTTTGAACATTCGATCGGAATTAGCATGCAAGTATAACCTCAAAACAACATTAACACTATCTAAATGACGGTGAACAATGTTGTACTTTGATAGTCATTGGCTGCTAATATGATTTCCCTATTTAGAATTTGCAAAGAATACTTTTCTGAAATTATAATATTAAGGAGAATGTCTGAATATCCCAATATAAAACCAACTTTACCTCTATTAGAAAGCCTGCACACAGAGCGGTGTAAGAACATTCTACACGTCCACCGGCACACAACAAACAACGCATGCAGGGCAGAACTAGGCCAATACCCACTGATTATACAGATACAGAACAGAGCGGTCAAATTCTGGAAGCCCTTAAAGCTCAGCGACCCGGACTCATACCACTATAAAGCCCTGCAGGACAGAGAGCTGAGCAGAAGAGCAGACCCACTCTCCCAGCTGGCCCAGAGCTTCAGGGTCTCTGAGACGTCTCCTGAGGAGCTGAACACACTCCTGCCACTGACTCAGATCACAAACCAGATCAAGAGCAGCTACACACACCACTGGGAGACTCAAACACAACTGCAAAGCAAACTGCAGTGTCATCTGGCCCTGAAGAGGCAGTGTACTTTGGCAGACCATCTTCACACAGTGACAGATAAAGGTCTGAGGAACACCCTGACCAGATCCAGACTCAGCGGACACCAGCAGGCCATAGAGACGGGCCGGCACAGACAAACATGGCTGCCGGTGGAGGAGCGGCTGTGCCCACACTGCCCTCAGCAGCTGATGGAGACGGAGCTGCACTTCCTCACTGAGTGCACCAAATACTCCGAGACCCGGGAGAAGTTCTACCAGAAACTCACACACACACAACAGCTTTGAGTCCCTGCTGAACAGTGAGAAACTGCCCATCTTACTGGGGGAGTGAGTGTGTGTGCTGCTGTGTGTGTGTTAGCAGCTCAGTTTGTGCACTCCTGCCACCTCCTGAGGAACCAACAATGACCTGCTCCACTGTCTCCAACACACAACAACTGGAACTCTTTCCTTGTGGACTTACTTTTATTAATAATACCGTCATTACTTTATCCTGTTTAATATATTACCATTCATATATGACTTTTTTCTTTTTTATAATCTATTTTTATTTTTATTAATCTATTTTTTATATTTTCTTTTATTTCTGTGTTTTCTCTGTATTTTATTTTATATTCACATTTGTTTGCACTACTGCCCTTTTGCACTGTCTTGTTTGTACGCAGCGGCGCTGCACTGCTTTGGCAATATGAATGTACAGATATTTGTCATGCCAATAAAGCAGCTCAATGTGAATGTGACTCGTTTAAAAAGTGGCGCTAAATGAGTCAAAGAACCGAGCACGTGGTACATTCCGCGCCACACACACACACTAAACTACACACTGCTTCTCAGACACAAACAACAAGCGACAAACATAACAAAAGCACACTACAGCACGTGGTGTCTGAGACAAACAATAACTAGAAACTACACACAACAACACACTACAGTACACTGATGAACAAACAACAAACAATAAACCACACACACCACAGTACACTTCTCAAACACAAACAAACTACACACAACAACACACTGCAGTACACTGATGATCAGACAAACAACAAACAAACTACACTATTGTAGACGAAATCTGAGACAAACAAACAATAAACCACAAACAACAAAAACACACTACAGTACACTTCTCAAACACAAACAAACTACACACAATCACACACTGCAGTACACAGCTTCCCAGAGACAAACTACACACAATAACACACCACACAGTTTCTGAGACACAAACAAACAATAACGATAAATTACACACTAACAAACAAACTACAAACAAACACAACTCAAGAGCCCTGTCGAGTGAACATCAGACACACACACACACACACACACACACACACACACACACACACTTAACAAACAAAAGCCACAGCTATCCCCTTTATCACACACAACAAAACACCAGCAAAACTCAAGACTGATCGAGCTTGATCCTCGAGTCTCTCTCTCTCTCTCTCTCACACACACACACACACAGCAAACGCGTGTGCATGTTGTGAAGTCTTCACGATAGTCCGAAGATCTACAAGAGTGTTTGAATGAACACACACACACACACTCACCTTGGAGAATGGCGGTGTTGGAGTCTCTCTGAACACACGAGGATCCGCTGATCATCAGCTCTGATCCGAACTCGACTGAGCTGAGCAGAACTAAACTGGAGCAGACTGAACTAATGCCGCTCAGAGTCACACACACACACACACACACACACACACAAAGACACACCCCCTTCCATGAGCGCGCGCGCGTGTGTGTGTGTGTGACAAGTTTTTGTCTCTTTTCTAGTCTCTGTTTCTAGTAAAATATGAGTAAAGTGTTGCATGTTGTGGAGCAGCACACCACACACTGCTGTTATCATCACTAATGAGTGAGAATAAAGAGAGTTTCTCCATACTCTGACAGCGGGGGAAGAACATGAATGTTTCAGATTATTGTTCTTGTTTTAATGAAAAACTCTGAAGACTTTTGAGATCAGCCGAATGACATGTTTATGAATTAAAGCAAATGAAATGTGCAGCACACACACACATGATCAGTGGTGTGGTGTCCATGTGTGATGCTCCGCGTCTCCTGCACTCCTCTGATCAACAGCACATGACAGACTACAGTTTAGAACGTCTTTGGCTATATCGATTCTCTGTTAGCGTTGTTGATTATTGTGATACTCTTGATCATAATATTCTCCTTT
This sequence comes from Danio kyathit, assembly GCA_903798195.1. Classification (NCBI taxonomy): domain Eukaryota; kingdom Metazoa; phylum Chordata; class Actinopteri; order Cypriniformes; family Danionidae; genus Danio; species Danio kyathit. The sequence continues at coordinate 52,229 of CAIGQS010000179.1, forward strand.
ACAGGCTTGAAGATGATGTTGGTGTTACAGGAAGTGCACTGGCCTGATCCAGGTCTGATCTATCTGCATGTTCTCAGTGTGAGTGTGACGGAGGCCAGCTGGTGAGTGCTGTGCAGGTAAACCTCACTCCTCTGACCTCTAAAGGTGCTCTAGCGACAGACATTAGAGATCATGGTCTTCAGCCTCCTTGGCAGAGCAACAGACTCCCATGCGGAAAGTCGTCAGTTCGATACCAGCTCGGAGCGGGTTGGGTGGCGTAAGACCAGCGAGGCATCATACAGATCAGAAGCACACTGTGGGAAACCACAGGGCTCAGTTCTCCGTCACTAACTTCTCACATTATTCACTTCCTGACAGAAGTCCTGTGGTGGATCTCAGTTGTAAGAGCAGCACATAATAACTGGACTTCTAGCTGATCATAAAGTGTCAGAAGGTGGATCTGCAACATCAACAGCCTGAGGTATCAAGACATTTGTGCTGCCCATTACATTACAAACCACAGGAGAGGGACAATTCTCCAGCAGGATAGCGCTCCTTCTCATACTTCAGCCTCCACATCAAAGCTCCTGAAGCTCAAGGTGCTCCAGGATTGGCCAGCCCAGTCACCAGACATGAACATTGTTGAGCATGATGAAGGAGGAGGCGTTGAAGATGAACACAAAGACTCTTGATGAACTCTGGGAGTCCTGCAGGAACGCTTTCTTCTCCATTCCAGATGACTTTATTAATGCGTGATTTGAGTCATTCAGAGATGTATGATGCAGTCCTCCAAGCTCATGATGGAGTCAGACACAATATTCATTCTGTTTCCACTGCAGCATGACTTTATATTCTATACTGGACATTATTGAAGGTTCAGTGATGAGACTTTAGTCTAAGCAGAGTCAGACCGCACTGTCCTAATGAAATCATTCAACATCAAGACATGATCAGATTTTATTGTGCTCAAATAAGCTAAATCTAGAGGCCTTTGCCTTTCATAGAGACACTTCTGATACCAAATCATCAACTAGAAGACCAGTTATTATGTGCTGCTCCTAAAACTCTGATAGGCCACAAGACTATTGTCAGGTAGTGTAGATGCTACCTGTAGGAGATATCATCAAACACAGAGTTAGTCTCCACTGTTATGCTGATGATACACAACTATATATTTCCTCAACCTGACAGTTTGTAGGAAATCATGAAATCTACAGATTGTATAGCTGATGTGCAACACTGGATGACTAAAATCTTCTTCTTACTAAAATCTTGCTTATTGGACCCAAAAATCCTCACAGGCAAAAACCCAGAACACTGTCTGACCCGTGATGGATCTTCAGTTCAGTCATCTGGAGGAGCTTTTGGATCTCCAGCGTCTGTAAACTGCATTTATTCCTCTTCAAAATGTTGTCAAACTTCGACATCTGCTATCAGTGTCTGATCTGGAAGAGCTTCTTCATGCTTTTATGAGCTCCAGGTCAGATTACTGTAGTGTGTTATTATCTGTGACTGAGAGATATGGTCAGGTTAGAGCGGCTCTGTCAGCGCTGCATTGGCTCCCTGTTGAACACTGTATGCACCGTATAAAGCACTGAAGTAACACAAGTGTAAATCTCCTTAATCCCATCAGGAGATCTTATTCTGCAGATAATCATCAGTATATTATGATGACCAAGGCACATTTACTGTATATTATTATCACTGTTCAAGACGGCAGTTGTGCTTGTGGAGAATTGTGTTAGATTTGATCTTTCTGGATTCAGATGAATAAAGTGCTCAAAAGAATAGCAAGTGTTTCAAACAGGAGCTTTATATTCTATACTGTATTAGGATATGTGATATGATTCATTAATGTTCTTTAAAATCATTTTATTAGTCATTCACAAATATAAGTGTAAATTATATTTATTTAATTCAATTATTTCATTCATACAGAAGCTTTTCATATGGTTTTGTTAATTAGAGGTAGCTTATATTTACTTAGAGGCGTATTTAGTGTGTATTGTTTACAATATTAATGTAGAGAAGTTTCCTTTAATAGTTTCACCCCATCACAGCCAGAACACACAGAAGATGAAGACCACGTCAACTCATTTATCTAAAGCCACTTCAAATCATCAGAGATCAAGTCTTAGTATGAGTAACTCTTTTATTTGAGATGAAATACGTCAGCGTTTATTGACTGAGGGTTGATCCAGAGGTCTGGTGTTTGTCTGATCAGCGCATCAAACCCACCGCCTTCAGGAAGTGTGTCTTGGGCAAATGTTGGTCCTGCTGTGAGGTTGGACAGTAGAACGGCGGCACGAAGTCTTGAGGATTATGAACCCCCAGCAGATGATTATAGAAGCTGAAAGCAGACAGACACAGAGAGCAGACGTCAGGAACGATTCTGAAAACTGATCCTGAAACAGTGAAGTGTGAGAAATGCTGGACCTGATGGCCATCCAACCGGTGCTCGGTGTGAAGACGGAGGCACTGATGGGCAGACAGGTGAACTCAGCGAAGGTCAGCATATACTGAGCTGAAGACCAGAGACACACAGCTCAATATCAACATCATCATCTTCATCATTACCATCATCTTCATCATTACCATAATCATCATCATCATTACCGTCATCTTCAGTATCATTAAAATCATCTTCATCATTACCATCATCTTCATCATCATCATTACCATCACCTTCATCATTACCATCATCATCATTACCATCATCTTCATCATCATCATTACCATCATCTTCATCATTATCATTACCATCACCTTCATCATTACCATCACAATCACCTTCATCATTACCATCATCATCATCATTACCATCATCATCATCATTAAAATTATCTTCATCATTACCATCATCTTCATCATCATCATTACCATCACCTTCATCATTACCATCATCATCATTACCATCACCTTCATCATTACCATCATCTTCATCATTACCATCATCATCATCATTACCATCATCTTCAGTATCATTAAAATTATCTTCACCATTACCATCATCATCATCATTACCATCATCTTCAGTATCATTAAAATTATCTTCATCATTACCATCATCTTCATCATCATCATTACCATCATCTTCATCATCATCATTACCATCACCTTCATCATTACCATCATCATCATTACCATCATCTTCATCATTACCATCACAATCACCTTCATCATTACCATCACAATCACCTTCATCATTACCATCATCTTCATCATCATCATTACCATCACCTTCATCATTACCACCATCATTACCATCATATTCATCATCATCATTACCATCACCTTCATCACCATCATCTTCATCATCATCATTACCATCACCCTCATCATTACCATCATCTTCATCATTACCATCACAATCACCTTAATCATTACCATCATCATCATCATTACCATCACCATCATCTTCATCATCATCATTGCCATCACCTTCATCATTACCATCACCATCATCTTCATCATCATCATTACCATCATCTTCATCATCATCATTGCATCATCTTCATCATCACCCTCACCTTCATCATTACCATCATCATCACCATCATTACCATCACCATCATCATCATCATTACCATCATCATTGCCATCATCTTCATCATCACCCTCACCTTCATCATCACCATCATCATCGTCATCTTCATCATCATCATCATCACCATCATTACCATCATCATCATCATTACCATCACAATCACCTTCATCATTACCATCATCATCATCATTACCATCACAATCATCTTCATCATGACCATTACATCACCATCATCATCTTCATCATCACCATCACCTTCATCATTACCTTCATCATAGTCATCTTCATCATCATCATTACCATCATCATCATCATTACCATCACAATCACCTTCATCATTACCATCATCATCATCATTACCATCACAATCATCTTCATCATGACCATTACATCACCATCATCATCATTATTATTACATCACCATCATCCTCATCTTCATCATCATCCTCATTGTCATCAGTGAGTGCAGCAGTACTAGTTAGTTAGTAGACTGACCCTGTATCTCAGCAATCTCTCCGACCCATGAGTTGCTGAGGAGCCCGAGTCCCGGCACAGACGAGGTGCCCAGAATCACCTGCCCTAAGAAGACAGCATCAGCCGGCACCCGCGTGGGGTGAAAGGTCGACTCTAGAGCCTTCTTCTGACAGGACAGCCGTGAGTAATCAATCTCATACAGCACACCCTGAAGACAGAGAACAACACTCAAACACACACCTCAGCTTCACTACACACACACGTTAACACACACTAAACATTAGCAGTTAATGAGGGCATCATATCACACAGTACTGACAGAGGAACTGATGCATACTGCTATTTGGGAACCAGAATGCATCTTAATGAGATGTTAATGAAAGTGTGTGTGTGTGTGTGTGTGTGTGTGTGTGTAACCTGCTGGAAGTGTATGAGCAGGTCTGTCAGGATGGTCTCGTTGGGGATGTTCATGTAGTTTCTGAAACGGATCTGCTGCCTCTGAGCATCATAGGAGTATGTGGCTGCAGACGTGACGACTCCATCAGCTGCAGACTGAGAGACAAACGATTCACACTGATTCACTGAATCTATTAATTAACCAATGAACACAGAGCAGGAACTCACCAGAGACATGCTGCCCACATACTGAGCTGGAGCCTCTGCAGACAAACACACACACACACACACACACACACACACACACACACACACACACACACACACACACACACACTCCGTCAGAAGAGTTTAAACACAGAGCGACTCAGTGAATCAGAATGAACAAGTGAACCGACTCACCACATGGTCGCGGCTGAGCGCTGACGGACAGAGCAGAGATGAAGACGAGGATCAGAGAGATCATGATGAAGATGAACACACTCACACACTCCTGCTGATCCTCTTATATACCTGCACACAGGTGAGTCTCGGGTCACTGATGCTCCATAAACACAGCAGAGTCAAAGGGCATTCATGATTCACATGCTTATATCATCTATAATAACACTGTCAATTATTAATCATGTGTAATATACTAGTTAGTAAGTATTCATTTGTTATATATATATTATAATTACAGGCTAATCACTTTGATTTTGGTTTACGTTTAATATCATTAATAAATCTGTGGAGATCAGGTAAAATCGTCCACATAAACAACACAACTGTACAGTGATTTACAGTAAACTCTGTTTTTGAAGCACAGTAAAGTAGTTGAGTGCTATAATACTATAGTATATATATATATATAACTCTATAGATTAAAAATGACCCAATACTGTAACTCTAGGGTGTATTATACTTCCAGTCATTCAGTTTACTGTAGTAAACACTAAAGTATGCTTATTACAGTAGTTAGTACTACAGTATGCTGGAGCACTCATAAAGAGTTGTGTATATACTCATATTTCTAAAATACTGTACAATTGACTAATAGTCATTTTAATGTGGCTGTTGTGCATGTGTAAGAGATTATTTACACTTCTTCACTATCTGCAAACATGTATAGGTGTGTATATGAGTATGTGTGTGATGTAAAACAGCATGTGAGTACTTTTATTGCACTTCGGAAACAAAGGTTATCAGCTCAGATATTAAACATGACCAATAATGATATATTTATGACTCAAACACAGCAGTGAATAGCATAGAAACATGAGGAAGGAATGCTGTGTTTCACCTTGAAGTGAGAAGTACAGATATGACACTGCTGTAACAGTATACAGTACAAGAATATCACAGATCCAGATTAGACAAACATGATATAACCTGCCAATATTCCCCTCATTAATGAAGATTAATTATGTGCATTATGCTGGAGGACGTGCAGGACAACATGATGATCTTACACACACACACACACATATACACACATATACACACACACACACACACACACACACACACACATATACACACACACACACATATATACACACACACACACACACACATATACACACACACACACACACACACACATATATACACATATATACACACACACACACATATATACACATATATACACACACACACACACACACACACACACACACACACACACACACACACACACATATATATACACATATATACACACACACACACACACACACACACACACACACACATACCTCACTCTAGTGAGATGTTGTTAAGCAAACATATTAAGAGCTTTTTGAGCATATATTTGAATGAGCATATTTTTATTTATTCCTCTAATATTTCCAGCCTGTGGTCTGTTTATTTCCAAGTAATTTTCTAAGTCTGTGTGAGCGTGTCAGATATATCATGACTGAACCAAACCTTCAGAGTTTAATCATGTAAATAAAGGGACGTCCTAATCTACAACACTAAATGTAAAGCTGCTGGCCTGAATTGAGTTTACAGGCTGTTAACAGTGTTTTCTACACACAGGTAAGCAGATAAGTACATTTCCTCCTCTAACAGCACTTAATCTGGTAAAGAGTTACATTAAACACAAAATTGAATATAGAGTATATTACTCTTGTAAATACAACTTCCTTAAAGCTGGAACGCACGTTATGTGCTTTTTTTAGCTGCCACATATACTAAATAGTGTTCATTTATAGTAAACACTGTCATACTGAAATTATACTGGAATTAATCTGCTGTGGTGATTCTACAGTTGCTATGGTAACAACAACTTCAGTAATTGATCTGTTGTGGTGATTCTACAGTTGCTATGGTAACAACAACTTCAGTAATTGATCTGTTGTGGTGATTCTACAGTTGCTATGGTAACACAACTACAGTAATTGATCTGTTGTGGTGAATCTATAGTTGCTATGGTAACACGACAACTACAGTAATTGATCTGTTGTGGTGAATCTATAGTTGCTATGGTAACACAACAACTATAGTAATTGATCTGTTGTGGTGATTCTACAGTTGCTATGGTAACAACAACTTCAGTAATTGATCTGTTGTGGTGATTCTACAGTTGCTATGGTAACACAACTACAGTAATTGATCTGTTGTGGTGAATCTATAGTTGCTATGGTAACACGACAACTACAGTAATTGATCTGTTGTGGTGAATCTATAGTTGCTATGGTAACACAACAACTATAGTAATTGATCTGTTGTGGTGATTCTACAGTCACTATGGTAATAACTACTACAGTAATTGATCTGCTGTGGTGATTCTACAGTTGCTATGGTAACACAACTACTACAGTAATTGATCTGTTGTGGTGATTCTACAGTTGCTATGGTAACAACAACTTCAGTAATTGATCTGCTGTGGTGATTCTACAGTTGCTATGGTAACACAACAACTTCAGTAATTGATCTGCTGTGGTGATTCTACAGTCGCTATGGTAACACAACAACTTCAGTAATTGATCTGTTGTGGTGATTCTACAGTTGCTATGGTAACAACAACTTCAGTAATTGATCTGTTGTGGTGATTCTACAGTCGCTATGGTAACACAACAACTATAGCAAAGACTATAGAATACACAAGACATGTCACTCACATCTTTTTGAATGAGGAAAAGGTCAATATGGTGAATAAAGCCCCGCCTTCTAGTAGAGGAGCCAATCACCGATCACTATAGACTGACAATACTCTAGGGGAGGGCGGGGCTTGGACCAGACGTGAGTTTCTGCAGATTTTGTGTGATTTGGACAATTAGAAATGAAATTAAAGACACAGTTGTTGTTTACCCTGCTGAAAAAAAACAGCTTAAAACAGCCTAAACTGGTTTAAGCTGGTTGACCAGACTGGTTTCCAGCCATTTTCAGCCTGGTTTAAGCTGGACATATCTGGTTTTGGCTGGGCTCCCAGCAGGGCTAGGCTGGTCAAGCTGGTTTTAGCTGTTCATCTCCCAGCCTGACCAGCTAAGCAGTTTTGGAGAGTTTGATGTTTCCCCATTCAGACAGAATGCCTGAGCATACTACCCGAAAGGTGGTTCAAAAATGGCCACCAAGTGGAATGACCTGCCTTAAAAGGGGGTAAAGTCTAGATTGGATACGCGGCCGACCGGAAGTGCGATATGCACATTAATATAGCAGCATTTTTTATGACACTGTATAACAATAATTAAGATTTTTACAGTACTGTGATGGTTGGGTTTAGGGTTGGGGTGGGGGTAGCATACCTGTCAACATTGGGATGTAAAAATAAGGGATACATTATTATTATTATTATTCATTCATTCATTTTATTTTCGGCGTAGTCCCTTTACTAATCTGGGGTCGCCACAGCGGAATGAACTATTATTGGTATTATTATTATTATCATTATGATGATGATGATGTGTATATGTCTGTTTAAACACGCACCCAAAACCCAGTGTCCACTTGAGCTCAGCATCAAATCGCGTCCGTACAGAATCCGCTTGGGAAACAGCGTCTATTATCACTATGGAGCGCATCAGCTGACAGTCATGCATCTTTATATGAACTGACTGTTTTGAGGACTGCATAGGGGCAATGGCGCCTGTAATGAAAAGGAAATGAATCGCGCCGTTTTTATGCTTATTTCAAAGTGTTTCCATGCCTAAATAAAATGAAAGCACACAACTGATTCATATTTAAGAGCAAGGGCGGCCCCTGGTGGTTCGGCGGTATGGGTTGCATATAGGGAGGATCGGCTCTTCTCAGAAAGATGAGAAATACGGGAAAATGCCTTTACGGGATGACAGCGGGATAGAACTGTAAAATACGGGAGAATCCCGGGAAAAACAGGAGGGTTGACAGGTATGGGGGTAGGCGTTATAAAATACAATTTGTTGGGTAATTTAATAGATATAACACTCGGTACAACTACTGTTTTTACGCTTCTGTGACGGTTGGGTTTAGGGTTGGGGTGGAGGTAGACGATAATAAAATACAATAAATCAGAAATTTCATAAATAAGATGAATAATTCCCGTTAACTTCCGGCTCCAAACGTATCCGATCTAGCAACAACCCTTAAAGGGACTTTGACTACAGTAACTGATCTGTTGTGGTGATTCTACAGTTGCTCTGGTAACACAACAACCAACAAGTAATATAACCCAACAGTTTCTACAGCTATAGGATATATTATACTGCTATACACCAGTTTACCGTAGTAAAAAATAAAGCACACTACAGTGTTTATTAGTCTATCAGTTCAGTATACAGTAGTCAACATTTAAAGTGGATCAAAACTGCTGTGCTAAATCTGCTGAACATTAATTCTTCTCCTGGGACAATAATTACTGAGCTGATGGTTATCCACCTGAAATGATCTATACTGTAGTATTGCAGGTACACTCAAGCCTTCATTAACACAGGTGGAAACACTCTTAGACGAATATAATAGGGCTGAATTTATTTTAAATGGCTAATCCTAATGTAGGGTGCTTGACTGTATAGAATACTGTTTTCATTAAACATGTAGCAACTTTGATCTTTATTAATGATTCATAATGGATTCTGTCTTTAGCCGTCACTGCTGTGCTGAAACACTCGGTTTACCTCTCATTCAGGCTGATCTGATGATGACCTGGCGATGATCTGCTGAAGGTCTGCTGAACTCCACACACCGCACTGATAAACCCTGCCAGACTCAGTAGAAACGACCTCTTTAATGAAAGAAAATGCAAATAAACACCTGTGCAGCGTGATGGACCACCTCAAACATCTCCACCTCCATCCTGTCGCTCGTCTGTCATTAGGACTGATTAGTGTAAAGTCAAGGTCTCTGCTAAAGTTCATTCAGTTTCCTTCAGCTTAGTCCCTTATTCATCAGGGGTCGCCACAGCAGAATGAACCGCCAACTATCCCAGCATATGTTTTACACAGCGGACACCCTTCCAGCTGCAACCCAGTACTGGGAAACACCCATACACTACGGTTAATGTAGTTGATCAGTTCCCCTATAGCGCATGTGTTTGGACTGTGGGGGAAACCGGAGCACCCGGAGGAAGCCCACACCAACACGGGGAGAACATGCAAACTCCACACAGAAACACCAACTGACCCAGCCGAGACTCGAACCAGCGACCTTCTGCTGTGAGGTGACAGTAGTGTAACACTGCAGAAACACACACCTGTACTGCCTCATGACGGATAATAAATGATCATAACAGAAGATAAAGCTGCACACTTACCATACGCTCACTCCTGACAGTCTCTCAGTTATTAATATTCTGCTGAAGATGAGTTATGGGTTATGTTGGGTTACTTTAGCATGATCTCTGTGGCCTGTCTTAGTTTAACTCTTATTTTAAGACGCTTTAAAGTCTGAGTGAAGCTGAAGAGCTTTATTAGGCATGTTGAAGCTGAATATTAGGCGGCACGGTGGCGCAGTGGGTAGCACAATCGCCTCACAGCAGGAAGGTCTCTGGTTTGAGTCTCGGCTGGGTCAGTTGGTGTTTCTGTGTGGAGTTTGCATGTTCTCCCCGTGTTGGTGTGGGTTTCCTCCAGGTGCTCCGGTTTCCCCCACAGTCCAAACACATGCGCTATAGGGGAATTGATCAACTAAACTGGCCGTAGTGTATGAGTGTGTATGGGTGTTTCCCATTGTTGGGTTGCAGCTGGAAGGGCATCCGCTGTGTAGAACATATGCTGGATAAGTTGGCGGTTCGTTCCGCTGTGGTGACCCCTGATGAATAAAGGACTAAGCTGAATGAAAGTGAATATTGAGTAGGGGGCGGGGCTTTCTCTGTGCATCCTCTTTAATATGCGGTGGCTATGGAAACCCTCATGTTGACCTCAGACTGATCACTCATAAAGGAACCGCTGTATTCAGAGGCCTGATGACTGATTCCCCACAGAAGAACTCTGATGTGGACCTCATGCAGACCTCACCTCTTCTCCATCACTAAATAATAAACACAGGGCGTGATGATGATGATGATGAAGATGATGAAGGACGCTGACGCTGGCATGTAGAAACCGATTGTTCACTTTATTTCATTTCATTTCCCCCCAAACACATGAGCTGCACATCATCAGCACTCGCTCAGCCGCCGCTGCTCTGCTCACACACACTCGCTCTAGTGGACCAATCAAAAGAAGGAGAGATGAAGAGTTTCCTCTTCCTGAAGAGTGACGAGGAAGAGGAGGAGCTCAGTCATGTGATGAAGAGGAGCAGGCACGTCTGAGATCAGTCCATCATCATGAGGAAACACACACACACACACACACACACACACACACTGATGATGATCCAGAGCACACTCCAGCAGCAGCAGACGCTCCCTTACACAGCCAAGCAGAACTACTGAAGCCTGAGCGCACCGCACCAAACACCAGTGAGTGTGTGTGTGTGTGTGTGTGTGTGTGTGTAAAAGACTGTAGATGACAGAGTGTGTGTGTATGCATGTATAAAAGTGTATGTAAGACAGTGAGTGTGTAAATGTGTGTGTTTCAGTGGATATGAGTCTGAGTGAGTGTAAATATGAGAGTGTGTGTGTGTGTGTGTGTGTGTGTGTGACAGCATCTGTGTAAGAGACTGTCTATGAGCGTCTGTATGACTGTGTGTGTATGTATGCATAAGAGTGCATATGAGAGTGTGTGTGTGTGTGTAAGAGTGTGTTCATGAGTACCTGACTGTAGAACTCAGTGTGTGTGTGTGTGTGTGTGTGTGTGTGTGTGTGTGTGTGTGTGTGTGTGTGTGTGTGTGAGAGAGTCTCTGTTGGTATCCTAAACACTCCGTGTCGTCCTTCACTCGTCTGAGCCGGCGGAGCGCTTCTGAGTCCTCTTGCGTGGAGACCGTCTGGGGGAGGCTTTATCTGCCACACACACACACACACACACACACACACACACACACACACACACACACACACACAGACCATTAGTCACGTGAGCAAACATACACACACAGAGCAGAAACAGAATTGAGCTCACCTCTCCGACTCGCCACTGAGCAGCACAGGAAGAGGAAATAAAGAGAGAGGAAGTGAATAAACAGACATCAGACAGGAAGAGCAGAAGAAGAAGAGCTGATGGTGTTTCACACTCGCTCAGCAAACACACACACACACACACACACACTAACTGAGAATGAGACTCTTAACTCTGTGTGTGTGACTGACAGCGGTTGTTTAGACCTAAAATGTATGCCTGCGTGTGTGTGTGTGTGTGTGTAGCTTGTATTTGTTATGCTTTGAGGACCAAATGTCCCCACAAATATAGCAATACCAGTACACTGAGCGAGCGTGTGGATCTGCTCACCGTGAGGGAAAACCAGCTCATACATGAATGTGTCAGGATGAAGGAGTGTGAAGGTGTGACGTGCAGAGTGTTCACTGTGAGGAGAGAATACACAGTAGACTACAAACATCAGTGTGTGTGTGTGTGTGTGTGTGTGTGGCTCTATCGCCCCCTGCTGCTCAGACAGCCTCTCCACACTGTGTCAGAATGTTTCTGTGTTGTCATGTGGAATTGAGATAAACTCAGCTTATAACATACATTTGGACACCGCAATTCTCTCTGTGATTGGCTGAGATAGTGTGTGTGACGGTCTGTGATTGGCTGAGAGTGTGTGTGACGGTCTGTGATTGGCTGAGACAGTGTGTGTGATGGTCTGTGATTGGCTGAGACAGTGTGTGTGATGGTCTGTGATTGGCTGAGACAGTGTGTGTGATGGTCTGTGATTGGCTGAGACTCACTGATCTGGTTGAGTGTTTCCTGTGGGATCCAGCTCATGTCCACATCATTGTGGTTAGATGTGCCCATCTCCACTTTAGCGGCTGGTCGTCTCCTCTGCGCACACACACACACAAAACAGCATCAGTAACTGAAGCACAGACCTGTCTGATAATCACGTGACCATCTGTCTGATTAAAAATAAAGATGTGTGTGCGTGTGTGTGTCTCACCTTGCGTGATTCGAGCAGCTGATGAAGACCGATGACCAATAGCAGGCCGAGACCCGAGAGGAACACATACATGAAGATCCTACACACACAGTGAGCAGACAGCGTTTAGGGCAGCGTAGATTAAAAACAAACACAACAATAGTGGTGTGTGTGTGTGTGTGCTAGTGCTGTTGTGTTTGCTAATAATTCATCAGCAAAGTAAATAAACACGGCAAATTATACACACACTTGCCCAAGGTGACTGTTTACTAACAAGGCCACAGCGCCCCTACTGGCCCGGCACACACAGTTAGCTTTAATGTTTATTTTATTTTAAAAGGTTTCCATTATTAGGTTTCCACTGAGTGGTTCGGTACGCTTTTATGGCCGTTTCCACTGTCAAAACGTAACTAGAAGCGACCCGTACCGTACCACTTTTTGGGTACCTTTTCGGAAGGGTAACAAGCACAACAAAAGAGTAGCAAAAGGCGGAGCTAGACGCACAGCTGAACGCTATTGGCTTACAGAGATACGTCACTCACAGAAGCAGGAGAAGGAAAACAAAGGCAGCGTCATTATTAAACACACAGCCGAGACAATACACTGATAATACACACACATAACAATGAGCCATGGTCACCCCGAGCTCAAACCTCGTCATGGTCTTGATGAACAGCCACTGAGCCCAGAAGAGCAGATCTGCCCTGTGCCCTGTAGTGGTTTACAAGGCGTCTAATACGCTAGCGGTTTCTTGCTTGTGCTCGCCGCGCGTCTATATTTGTAATAAGGAACTTGTTGAGCTGATGATAATAGCGTGCGCGTGATTATTAAAGAGCTTCTGACAGCCTTTCAGGAATGGCCAAACGCGAGAGTGAAGCGTGAGAAACCTCGTCCAGCAGCTGCAGATGAACACGGCCATGAGGAGCTATGATCAGCAGCTTCTGGACTATTCTGAGCTGGGGATGAGGAGTGACTCTCTAACAGAGGACACATGTGCTGCTGAACATCACACACTGACGAGAGCTCTGCTCTGACTGCGGCCTGTATCTCCTGTTGTTTTTGAACCTAAATAAGGACTACATGTCTGCGGTGTGTAGTTTATCTGTAATTGGTCACATATCGGGGACTGCGAGGGTCTGTGTGTGCTCATATATGATCATATGTTCATCAACGGTGGTGGATGATTGGAGATTCCTCCAATGTGTAAAGTGCTTTGAGTGTCCAGAAAAGTGCTATATAAATGTAAGAATTTATTATTATTATTATTTATTTATATATATATATATATATATCAGGGCTCGAAATTCACCTTTTTTCTTGGTAGCACCGGTGCTCCTAACTTCAAAAATTTAGTCGCACCCACCAAAGATTGAGCACTGTTACTCCACGCTTTATATGAACAGATTCTATTATATATGAACACTCTAACCACAACTAACAATTAAACAGAAATCTGCATGCGCTCACCGGCCCTGCACACACTGCATGACGTGACTGAGATGAACTGAATTAATAATAACTGTGCTGTTCTCACGGTGCTGTCTGATATTGCACAGATGATATTGACATATGACTGATTATTTTCATACGTCATCTTAATAGCAGCAATGGTCTTTTCATGAGCTGCAATATTAGTTTCATCTCAGTGAATGCTGCTCTTTATCGATGGTGAACGCGGTGTCGGTCGCACGACTGACCACATCGTGACGATTAATGAAGGATTAAATAACGTTAGAACATCTCCAGTTAAAATGTGTATATTCAGTGTCAAACACTGTTACCTGAGAACTCCGTCTCATCGGCTTTAGTCATGTTCATAGCGGACTTTAAGCACTGGAAGTCTTTTCTCCACTCTTGGAAAAGTGTAAATGCTGGATTGACATTCAGCACATGATCACTGATCAGATCTGCCCTTATTAGTGACTTTAGGTGGTTTCTAAAACTAATCTGTCCGTGTTGTTTTCATTCTCTCGTATCCAGACCTTTACGTATTCGCTGCTGTAGCTCCCCGTCATCTGAACTGAGTGATTGACAGCTGATATTAACCAATCCATTCACGTTCAGTTCTAGCGCAGTGGGCCAATAAGAAGAGGTTGAAGGCGGGGCAAGCATTGCAGGCTTTGTTTACTGCAGCAAGTTGACTATCAACTGTTATAAACCATTCCTGAGCTGTGATTGGTGTTTGTAGGTCCAAACATGCTTAATGCATGAATGCCTCCTGAATCCGCGCATGTCATCAATATTACGCACTCACACAAATGCTCCCAAATATATTTTGAGGTCGCATAGATAACATTTTGGGCGCATATGTGACCAAAACAGTCGAGCCCTGATATATATATATATATATATATTAAAAACATAAATAAATAATAATAATAATAATAATCACAGATGTTACAGTAGGCTATTTCACACCATCGCTGATCTGCATTTATAATCATGCTGATGAAAGGTTAGTGATGAACAGTTATACAGTATTTGTGTGTATGAAGCCTCTGTGTTGTGAGAAGTGCTGCCCATACGGCGTTACTGTGACATTTCTGTGAGAGAATGACGTTGACTGAAACTTTCTGTCCTACACCACGCCACCATTGGTGCCCTTTTGGCAATGGAAACGCAAGCCTGATAAAGGTGACCCGTACCCACCCGTACCACTGCCATTAGTGTCTGCGAGTGTAAGCACTCTTACGTTTCTCCATCCAGGCCATCCTCTCTCTCAGTGATGGTGACAGTCTGGTTGAAGACGGCGTCCTGGAAGACATTTCCCTGAGGAGCAGAGACCCGGTCAGAACAAGCTCACTTTAGTAAACGAAACAAAGCTAAACCACGCGACTGGTGTGTGTGTGTGTGTGTGTGTGTGTGTGTGTGTGTGTGTGTGTGTGTGTGTGTGTGTGTGCACTACTGAAGAATAAGCCTGCCACACACACAGGACAGTCATGCATTTGCTCTGACATGGAGTATAGATGACACACGTTTCTATATTCATACTGCAGCCTTCAGGATTAGACCGCTCATGCACAAACACACACGTATGTGCACACACGCACTCGCTGACACACACAGACTCACGCTGTCGTCCCTGTAGTTGAGGTTGATGACGAGGCCGAAGGGTCGCCCGCCCATCGGCTCAGCGGGGATGAAGGAGTACTCGAAGGTGGCCTGGCGCTGTGGAGGGACCAGCGTGCCCAGCTGCAGCGCCGTGAAGTTCTGGATGTAGAACTGGAAGTCCTGCGGGTAGCGGAACGAGGCGTCCAGAGACTCCACCACGAAGTTCTCCGAGCCCTTATTGCTGAAGCCCAGCAGGAACTTCACGATGTTGTTGGCTGGGAAATCTGACAGTGGGAAAGAGGACGGATGAAGCAGGAGGAGGAGAGGAACAGACTGAGACGCACACACACACACACTCCTGAGATTAACCCCAGAGCTGCATCGATATCACAATAACCACATCACAGGAGCTGCAGTGAGTTCTGACTATAGCTGAGCAGGAGGAACACTCCAGAACACATCAGAACTGTGTAGTTATTGCAGAGTTTAACTATAATGGAGTGAACGTTTTTCATTTGCATGTTCTTAAGGCCTGACAGCGCTCTGTGGACCCTCTGTAACTTTAATAAAGAATCATTTATTGAATTATTATTACACCAAAGACTTCTGCTGTTTTTGTACTTTTGATTATTTAAACTCTGTAGCTGAACACCACCTGACTGACTGACAGCAGGATTTAAGCACACTTTAGCTCTTTGCTCTTTTGTATTTATCCTTGCTGTCATTTGTTTATTGCATTCTCTCCATAATTAACTTCCCTATAGGATTATCCTAACCAATCTAATTTACTAAACCCCTCCCAAACAGCAGGTTTAGTCATCTGGTGAAATTCTCTGTGTATATTCATTGCAGGATAACTCGATATCACAATGTGTGATTTTACTGTCATCATGCAGCTGTAATAAGCCTGCGTCTGTGTGTGTTATCAGGCCTCCTGCAGCGCTCAGATTTATTCAGAGACTCAGACAGAGGATATAAACATGCAGTTAGTCCTCCACCTTCTCCTTTGACGAACAGGATGGTCGTGTCTGCGTTGGGTGAAGCCTTCACCTCTCCCACTAAAGCTTCTTCCTTCCTCTTCCTCTTTCTCTTCCGTCTGACAGAAGAAACACAACACTGTTCACTAATGCTGCGTTTAACAAACACACATGCAAACACACAAACCTGCAGGAGGTCCGGGATTAGGCGTCCATTCTGAGACACTGACAAATGTGGATTTTAATGTTTAATGCATGCTATTTTAGTCTAATTAAAGGGACAGTTCAGCCAAAAATGAAAATATCCTCATTTATGCACACTTCAAGCTGTTAAGTAAAACTTAGAGGAGTCTGTTCCTTCTGCTGAACAGAAAACAAAAGATATTGTGATGAATGCTGGAGCAGACAGACAATAACTTCCATAGTAAGAACAAGAAACAGCCAGACGCAAACAACAAACACTGCTCAATCCAGAAGACAGACCTCATCATTAGAAAAGAGAACTCGTCCCTGAAAGCTGAACAGCATGTGTATAAAACATATGGAGTCTCTTCATTGGTGAAATAAAGGTGTGGATTTAACAGGGGACTCATTATTTTCAGTGAGTAATGCAGTTCTGTACTGATAAACTCTTCAATGTATGATTGTAGAGCTCTGGATCCCATATGATGATTAAAGTCACCAGAGAATGGATTACCATTAACTCAAGCATATACATACATAAATACATGTCAGAATTATTCGCCCCCCCGTTTATTTTTCCCCAATTTCTGTTTAACAGAGAGCAGATTTCTCCAACACATTTCTAATCATAATAGTTTAATAACTCATCTCTAATAACTGATTTATTTTCTCTTTGTCATGATGACAGTAAATAATATTAGACTAGATATTCTTCAAGACACTTCTATACAGCTTAAAGTGACATTTAAAGGCTTAACTAGGGTAATTAGGGTAACTAGGCAGGTTAGGGGAATTAGGCAAGTTATTGTATAATGATGGTTTGTTCTGTAGACTATCGAGAAAAATATAGCTTAAAGGGGCTAATAATATTGACCTTAAAATGGTGTTTAAAAAATTAAAAACTGCTTTTATTCTAGCCGAAATAAAACAAATAAGACTTTCTCCAGAAGAAAAAATATTATCAGACATACTGTGAACATTTCCTTGAATCTGTTAAACATCATTTGGGAAATATTTAAATAAGAATTCAAAGGGGGCGAATAATTCTGACTTCAACTCTACATATACACACACACATATATATATATAGACATATATTTTTAATTTGCATATTCAGCAAGCGCAGCAATGTTGTGCTTGTAAAGACCTGTGTATGAATGTAAAATGCTGTCTTTCAATGTGTAAAATCTGAATAAAAAATCCCATAGAGGTCAATGTGTGTTATTTCCAGCATTCTTCAGAATATCTTCATTTGTGCTCAACAGGAGAAAGAAACTCACAGGTTTTGAACTCGTGAAGGATGAAGAAATTGGGTGAACTGCCCCTTAACTGATGCTTTAGTCTATTTCTGAAAAGATGAAATAATGAAAGTCCATCTTAATATAGGGCTGCACGATACTGGACAAATCTGAGGGTATGATATGTTATTTTTCTGCAGTAAATATTGTGATATGAATACAGCTTCACAAGATAGTTGAATAGCACTATTTGACAGTCTAACAGTATCCAGCTACACAAACTGAATAATCACAACGCAAAACATGCTTTTCTGACCTTGCTTTGCCTCATTTCTAGTCCAAATATCTAAATAAAATTCTCAGCTCAAGTAAAGATATGGTTTTGTTTTACAATTCTGATGAAATAAGTTAAAATTAAGAGTTTTTCCTTAAAACTTAAAAATTTTACTTAAAACTTGACTTAAAATTCTAAGAAAGAAAAACTTTTTTTGAATAAATCACACAAATTGTGTATAAATAAATTGATTAAATACATAAATAAATAAATCAATATATATATATATAATTATAAATAAATAACAGTATTATTGTTATTATACAGTTATTATTCTAAATAAATAACATAAATTATTCCTAAATGTAACTGAAAAACCATCTAAAAGACACAACTGGAGTGATGCTAAGATAATTTAAAGGGCCATGAAACCCCCTGTCTCAGCAGGGTGTTTTCACACCTCTAGTTTGAAAAAGTCAGGAAAAGTGGGCGTGTCCAGCTCTGTTTAGGTGGGAGTGTCAGGGGAGGGAAAGAGGGAAGGTTATGCAAATATGGGAGTTTCTGTTTGGGCACGCAGACGCAGGGGAGAAAGACAGTGACTGTGTTTACATGGCCATCAGTAATCGAACTACTTGCCAAATTATTAATTTGTCGACTTTAACAGTAGTTTGGCATTTTCACTTTTATTCAGGAACATTTCCTGCATGTTGCCTGTGACAAACGAGATATTAAAAGCGAGGAACTGCTGGAGAATGGAGTTTTAATCCAATGTTTGATACCGCACGGCGAATGGGAGAAAAAAAAAATCCTCCGCATTTCTCGGTAACTTGGATGACTAGGTAGGCAGCGTCAGAAAGCCGTGTGTATATAGACTATATCCTGTCACAAAATGCGGCGAAAATCCTGCACGACGGGAAAAGTTTGATCATGTTTACATTTGGAGAGCAGCATTTACAGCATTTCTGTGGCGTGCACTGTAATCCACACGTGAGTCCAGCTGCTCTCTCATAGAGGGAAAATGAAAACAAAACCTTGTTGCAGCACACCGACGACCCATGTCTCCAAATTCTTGTTCTTTCACTTGTTTTAGCAACACAACGTGGCGTCTCTCTGCCGTCTGTACAGCGTAAACAGTCTCCGGAGCTATCATGCATATTAATGAAGTTTCGCGTCATACACAATAGAGCGCGCTGATTGGTTTGAAGCACGTCTTTGTCATGAATTAATGCCGCACACTCAGATACGTCAGAACGTCCTCAAAAAGACAGACAGCCACTCTCCTGGCTGGATTTACCCTAAGTATCTCATGGCCGTGACGCAGCTTCAAAAATTCGTTTCAAACCGGAAGAATTAATTTGCTCAAAATAACGCAAAAACAACAAATTTTCACTTTTTAGTGCAATATATGTGTCCTAATAGTGTTTATAGCAGCGTGGGACACAGATATGACTGTCAACAGCTCAAAAAAAGTGTTTTGGTGTTTCGTGACCCTTTAAGAATCTTTTGCATGAATATTAATTTAATTTGAATGAAATTCTCTAGACAACTCTATAGAATACAGAAAAAGATGTTTTACAGAATGATCTGTTGTGTTGTCTGACTCGACTCATGGCCGAGAATTAGGTTTATCAAGTCTTACTTCCCGGACTCATCATCCCTCCTTTTAGCTTCATACAAGCAGCCATGCTTAGTCTAAATAAGATCACCATCATATTATTTAAACTTTGTTTTATCGACTTGCAAAACTCACTGTGTGCAACACCTCCACATAGAAGACTGTTACGCTGGTTTCACGACGCATGAGCGGTGCAGCTATTTTTCCGGTGTGCATGTAGGCAATCGGGACTCACACCGGGAGCAGAGCACTGCGTCAGTCAAGCAGGAGCGGTGCGTGAGGCGCACAGGTATGGTTTTTCTGCGCACATGCTCAGTTTGCTTTTTGATTTAACTACACTGCTTTCACCAGCGTTGGTTCGGTTGCACATAGAGAATAACATCTTATTTCGGAATTATGACTCTTAGTAAATACACTTTGCATATGAAGTAAATCACATCTCAGAGCATTTACTGGGGCACTGGCGATATTTACTGGGGCACTGGCGATATTTACTGGGGCACTGGCGATATTTACTGGGGCACTGGCGATATTTCCTGGGGCACTGGCGATATTTACTGGGGCACTGGCGATATTTACTGGGGCACTGGCGATATTTACTGGGGCACTGGCGATATTTCCTGGGGCACTGGCGATATTTCCTGGGGCACTGGCGATATTTCCTGGGGCACTGGCGATATTTCCTGGGGCACTGGCGATATTTCCTGGGGCACTGGCGATATTTACTGGGGCACTGGCGATATTTACTGGGGCACTGGCGATATTTACTGGGGCACTGGCGATATTTACTGGGGCACTGGCGATATTTACTGGGGCACTGGCGATATTTACTGGGGCACTGGCGATATTTACTGGGGCACTGGCGATATTTACTGGGGCACTGGCGATATTTACTGGGGCACTGGCGATATTTACTGGGGCACTGGCGATATTTACTGGGGCACTGGCGATATTTACTGGGGCACTGGCGATATTTACTGGGGCACTGGCGATATTTACTGGGGCACTGGCGATATTTACTGGGGCACTGGCGATATTTACTGGGGCACTGGCGATATTTATTGGGGCACTGGCGATATTTACTGGGGCACTGGCGATTTGTACCGGGGCACGTGGCCCAGTAAATGGGGTCTAGCGACAGCCCTGGTGCACACGGTGATCTCCATGCTGAAACTCTATACCGTGCAGCCCTAATCTAGAATATGAGTCTGTGCTCACGGTGAATAACTGCAGTATTAATGTGAACACGGTAAACAGACGCTGCTGTGAGTGGAAACACAGTTAAACTGCTCATTCTCTCACTAGCTCAGTGTTCTCATCGTCCTCCACCTCGGCTTCATCATCCTCATCCTCCGCCAGCACATCATCAGCCACATCTTCATCCACAGCCTCCTCTTCCTCAGTGGCGTCCTGAGCAGACACTACAGGACCTGAGGGAACACAAGGCAAGATTACTTATATTGGACATTTCATACACAGTGGCAATTCACAGTGCTTTACATAAACAAGAACAAAAGAGACAAGAAAATACAAAAACAAATAATAAAAATGATTAAAAACAGATGAAACACACACACACACACAGGTCAGTGTGACATTAACAAACACACACACACACACACACACACACACACACACACACACACAATCTCTGATTCACCTCATTATACTCATGTTGCACGTGCAGAAACTGCATACACACACACACACATTTACACATATACATAAATATGCACAGGCATATACACACATTTATGGATATACATACACACACATATATACCACACACACGCACACACACACACACACACACACACAGACACACAGAGAGAGAGAGTAGACGCGCAATCATGGTGCTGTGAGAGAGATATTAAACACTTATTAGTGATTATTACACACCTTTAGTCAACACTCATTATAATCAGAGTGTATTTAATGTTTGAGGAGATCCTGACGGAGTCTCGGTGGGTCTGAAGGACACGTCACACACTCTCACACACACTTTTCTCTCTCAGAGTTTCTCTCTCACTTACACACACACACACACACACACACATACACACACACACACACACACACACACACACACACACACACACACACACACACAAACACACAAACACACAAACACACAGTGGAGTTATCGATGATCCTCGGCCTGATCGATCGCCGTGATTGATCGGGAGTGCTGAGGCCTGCTCGAACACACTGAATAAACTCACCCTTCAGCATCAGCGTGGCGGGAAACGCCAGCAGGAGCAGCAGTAGCAGTTTCTGCAGCAGTTTCATCTTTACCGGAGAGCAGAAACAGCGGAAATCACGCGCAGAATCACCGTCAGATGAACACGTCTGAACACCGAGACACACACTGACCGAGCGCCGCTCTGCGCATGCGCCTCATCCGGGCCGCCGCCGACGTCACGCGCACAGGGACACGTGTCGCCGTTGAAATCGGATGGGTGGAGCTTCTCCACATTACAGTATCGTTAATCACTGATATCTAAAGTTAACGTTGATCTTTTTAAGTTTTAATAACCATATTTTAAATTACAATAGCTCAAATAATATAATATTTCTCGCAGCAGATCATCACGTGATGTGTGTTTTCATCAGTCGTAAAAGTCGTTCAACAAATGTGTAGCTCTCAGTTATTAGTTTTCTTTTCAAACACACGTCAATGATTACGGTTTAAAATGTAGATGCCACGATGATCGCACTTTATAATGCTATTGATGATGACGAGACTTTGTTGATCCGCTCAGCACACTCACACTACGCATGCTCCGCATACACACTGCTGACATCACGCAGAGAGAGAGACGTGTCGCTTTCAGTGGAGGGTCATCATTGCGACACACACACACACTTATTCAGATTTTCACTCTCAAAAACACAAACACGCGCTAGACAAAGCGTCATTTTATTTCCATGAGTGTGAAACACAAGATAAATACTGTTAACAGAACACGTGACGGTGACAGAGAGAGTACAGAGACCAGACACGACAGATTTATAAGTCAACACTTTCAGTCACACACATGCTGTCTGTTACTCTGGTTTCTGTTCCAAATATCTGAAAACTCTTAAATCCAGCAGCATTTTCTAGACGAGCACAAACATACTGAAAATGAAGCGAGTTTCCCCCTAAAACAGGCTAAATAATCGTGTTTTCCCTGTTGACAGCAGATGATTTTACTTGTTTTAGTGAAGAACTCTTCATTTGGACTCAGTATTCCTGAAAACAACACTATAGTTTACTTTTGTCTAGAAAATGCTTCTTGATTTAAGAGTTTACAGATGTTTGGACTAGAAACACAAACTCTGATAAGAGCAGCATATCTGCAGTGCGTCCTGCTTTATCCCTCATTCACATACTGAAACATCCCACAACCTGCCTAAAGCCAGCACACAGCTCCATCCTGACAGTCAAACACAGAGTTCATGATGCAGAAACACTGATCTGGAATCAGATGAAATGAACAGTATTCACAGTCCTGAATCATGCAGAGTAATGCATCAGCCTGAGAGATCCAGCAGCCTCCTGTGTCCAGAACAAACATCTCCACTTCCATCAAGCACAACCTGTTTAAATTCAGTCTGTTGTTCCGACTCTTACTTTAATCAAACTCATTTTAATCAACTTTTTTAAACGTGAATGTTTGTTCTCTCTCCTGACGACATCAGTCTCTGTTTGCTGAATAAACATCAGTAAATAAAGCAAACTACTGTGACCAGCTCAAGATAACAGTGAAGAGCTTTCCTCAACACTATATTGAAGATAAACACATGCTTCTCTTACTCGATTGTGTCTGGTTTCTAGTCCAAACATCTAAAAACTCTTAACTCCAGAAGCATTTTCTAGACCAGAATAAGATAGTCTTATTTTCATAAATGAGTGAAAATGAAGAGAGTTTCTCCTTAAAACAGGCAGAATGATCTGACCATGAGGGAAGCTGGAGGGATGTTTTCACGCTGAAATAGCCTGATTCTGCCTCACCATTGTCAGAGGATTCTGCTTGTTTTAAGGAGAAACTCTCTTCATTTCTGAACACAACACTATGTTATTGTCTATTATTTGCTTCTTGATTTCTACATTTTAGGCTATTTAGTCTAGAAAGCTCAGTAAGCACTGCAGTGCACTCAGATCAGAGAAGTGATGTTTTCTATGATCAATGGCTTTAGTGCAGTTTGTTGTGTTTTTCCTGCAGATGGCGCTGGTTAGTTTACATCCCTGCTGGTTTATTTCAGAGCTAACCATATATCGAGGGTTTTTTTCTGCCATTGGAATAAATATAGCGCACAATTCGTCTCAAAAAACGAAAAAATAAATCCTCTGAATGGTGAGAAAATCAGTTTTTATTCCATGGCAGAAACAAATCTTCATATATGACGGCACCTGGAGAGGAGTGACGTCATTTAAGGGATAGTTCACTCCAAAATCAACATTTCCTCAGCTTTAATCACACTCAAAACACAAAACAAGATAATCTGAAGAATGCTGGAAGAGGAACACGCAACAGAAACAGCAAATATCAAATAATAATCTCTTAACTTGCAAAACAAATAATAAAAGATGAAAACACATTTGCTCTAGTGAATTTTATACTGACGTGAATCCATTATCCTTGCCTTGTTTAATGTCGGTTGCTAGGTTACCAATACCACATCTGGCCACTCTAACAATGCTCACCTTGTTACTGTTGGTTGCTAGGTTAACCAATACCACAGTCGGCCACTCTAACGATGCTCGCCTTGTTTAATGTCGGTTGCTAGGTAACCAATACCACATCTGGCCACTCTAACAATGCTCACCTTGTTTACTGTTGGTTGCTAGGTTACCAACACCACAGTCGGCCACTCCAACGATGCTCGCCTTGTTAACTGTTGGTTGCTAGGTTTCCAATTCCACAGTTGACCACTCTAACAAAGCTTGCCTCGTTTACCTTTGGTTGCTAGGTTACCAATACTACAGTCATCCACTTAAACGATGCTCGCTTTGTTTACTGTTGGTTGCTAGGTAACCAATACCACAGTTGGCCACTCTAATGAAGCTCGCCTTGTTTACCTTTGGTTGCTAGGTTACCAATAACACAGTCAGCCACTCTAACGATGCTCACCTTGTTTACTGTTGGTTGCTAGGTTACCAATACCACAGTCGGCCACTCTAATGATGCTCGCTTTGTTTACTGTTGGTTGCTAGGTAACCAATTCCACAGTTGGCCACTCTAACGAAGCTTGCCTTGTTTACCTTTGGTTGCTAGGTTACCAATACCACAGTCAGCTCCTCTAACGATGCTCGCCTTGTTTACTGTTGGTTGCTAGGTTACCAATACCACAGTCGGCCACTCTAATGATGCTTGCTTTGTTTACTGTTGGTTGCTAGGTAACCAATTCCACAGTTGGCCACTCTAACGAAGCTTGTCTTGTTAACCTTTGGTTGCTAGGTTACCAATACCACAGTCGGCCACTCTAATGATGCTTGCTTTGTTTACTGTTGGTTGCTAGGTAACCAATTCCACAGTTGGCCACTCTAACGAAGCTTGTCTTGTTAACCTTTGGTTGCTAGGTTACCAATACCACAGTCAGCCACTCTAACGATGCTCGCCTTGTTTACTGTTTCTTGCTAGGTTACTAATACCACAGTCAGCCACTCAAACGATGCTCGCGTTGTTAACCTTTGGTTGCTAGGTTACCAATACCACAGTCGGCCACTCAAACGATGATGTTAACAGCTAATTTGCATTTGGAATGCTCCTTTTTTTGCAAACTTTGCAAAAGATTCACTAAAGCCTATTGAGGGCAAGCCTGAAATCATTAGCCTAAAAAGCATAACAGCTAATATTAATGCTATCTCTATGGAGGTACGCAGGGAAGGAGACTAAAAGCTGCTATTTGATTGGCTAAGACATGCTTCAAGTGACCAAGTTCACATTTTCCAGTGGTAATACAGACATTTTCTTTGCATATGATTGCTTGCGGCTGGTCCTGCATTATCCAATTCATGATCCACCAATCAGACGATTCCTAACCCACTATAAATACCCTCAGTTCCATATAACAGCCATCTTCATTTTGAAGAATCCCCCCTTCCACCCCTACTCCTCCTCCTTTCCTAGATGGGTGGCACGGTGGCCCAGTGGTTAGCACTGTTGCCTCACAGCAAGAACGTCACTGGTTCTAGTCATTACCAAGCCAGCTGACGTTTCTGTGCGGAGTTTACACGTTCTCCCCGTGCTTGCGTGCGTTTCTCCCCGGTTTCCTCCCACTGTCCAAAAACATGCAACAAATCAGCACCATAGACATGCTCCTGGTTAGTAGTTATCTCTTAAGAGCACTTACTATCTGTTCATTAGTGTTCATTAGCTACAGCAGGGGAGTCCTCCAGATCTACCTGAGCTCAAACTCCCCTCTCGCTCTGCAAACAGGAGGAAGCCCCGGGCTCGAGGATCTTCTGAGCTCAGGGCTCTCTCCTGGGACAGCATGATAAACACGCTTCATAATCAATCATCAGCTGAGTGTGAACTCTTGAAACATACTATGTTAATCAGTGTCTGTATTTTCCAGCATTCTTCAGATTATCTTCCTTTGTGTTCAGCAGATTTAAAATAAAGTTCAGGGAAATGATGAGGGAATTTACATTTCTGAGTGAACTGTCCCTTTAATTAACGCTCATGTGATTAATAATCAAAATTAAACATGTGCACTTATGATTAAAGTATTCAAAGAGCATTTCAAAATATATGAAGGTTACAGAACGACTCTAATCTTTTACCCTTTATAATCCTCACCAAACGCCATCATATCAGACACACTGCAACAAATCCTGAGTTCTGTCTCGTAATATCTCCAAATATAATAGTTATTATCTCCAATAATA